>KN884108.1:128433-143222 GCA_000934455.1 Apostichopus parvimensis
CCCCCCCCCCTTCCCAATTCTCCTGTCCTGCTGCACCTATGGTCACAAGATACGATCCCTTTTCAAAAGTGGAGAATGGAGAGGCGGGGTGTACGACGTCATGCATTAAGTCAAAGGGATTTGAGCCCAAAATTTAAAATTATACACGGTACAAAAGAGTACAGTGGTAGTCACAAGCCTCCTCCTCCTGTAAATCGATCATTGAGCTCATTTGTTTAAAACTTGTTGGTGGCTTTTTACTCTTGAGAATTGTGCCCCTTGCCATAAAGTGAGAGATCTTGGCATTCTGTTATTAAACAGAACAATTAGTTTATCTGCAATGTGGCAGGCAGTACCACCAGAATAAACAGTAGGGACTTCAGAACAACTTTTAATTATCGTTAGGTAAAAAATACGTCAGCCCAACTTCAACTTTTATCATAAGCAAAGTGCTTTTTCCTGTAGGTCTATACAAACGGTCTTACAAGCCATTAAGACTTTAAACTGACCTTGCACATGGAACTTGGCTTAGCCTAGTCAGAGCCTAGAGTTTACTAGGATGAATGCACTCATTTTGTGCATGCATCGAAATGGCCTTGACCCTAAATATGCCATATATTCAAATATGGTCACATTTGGTCAATTTACCTCAGCTCTAGACATTCAGTCACCTTGATTGTTCATTGATAATGACTGAGAACCATTGGAAAGTACCCAATTTTCCAGTGAATAGTGATTTTAATTAGGCTCCACCTTGGCTAGGTCACGGCTAGTAAGACCCGGCCTAGTCTAGTTAGTTTAGATAATTTATTTTTTTGTTTAAGTAATAAACTAGTAATAATAGAAAAGAAAATCATCAGGAGGGACAGTCAAATACACATCAATGACCCTATGGCAGAGAAAAAAACTGAAGACACAAAAGATCAGAACCGATTATAATGCTTAAAGTACTTGTCCAAACATTGTTCAACACATTCACACTACTTGTAGTTCTAGCCTTAGCTAGTACTGTAGTACTTGCAATGCTAGTACAAGTAGGCCTCGGCTAGTGTACTTAGTAGTATTATGCTAGGCCTTTGCTATAATACACAAAAAATACTGTGATACACATGGCTACAAATTTTGCGGATGCAAAATATAAACAAAGACATAGGACCTAGACTATATCTAAGCTTCCGTAGCATTTTACTCGTTTAGGCCTAACATTTTAGTTAATCTAAACGTTACGACTATGCTTCGCCTAGTATGAGTAAGTTTGACAAACCTGAAACGAAACAAGGATTGGAGTGATGTGATACAGGGCAAGCCTAGGCTAGATAGCGTAGCCTAGTCCTAGGCTACTTAGTAGTACTCACCTCTTCAATCTAAGCCTCTTCTGTACCCTTCTTCTACTTGATCAAAGGGCCGAGACACAAATAAGGGCATTAAATTCCAATTTTAACTTGATAGCGACCAAATCTTTAGACCAAGGCAGAGTGTTTACAACGCTGTAGTGCATCAGATTCACGATCGCCGGGTTTCGCTGGTCGCGCCGGAATTGAAATGCGCGAGCTTTTCTTCTAGCTAGGGAGGGTGCACGCTGAGAGATCGGCACAATTTGAACGTTCAGATCAGAATTAAACTTCTCAAACTGACCTATTTTGATGAATACTGCATCAAATTGGTAAATTCAACCACTAAATAGGGTATAAATGATCCAGCTAAGACTCTTAAAATATTAAAACAATCATTAAACGTAAAAATTATGTTTTATTTGCGTGAATGGATAAGGTGAATCACGCTACTTGAGAGGGAAATAGTTACGTAATATACAAGCTCACTTTCCAAACTAATAACCTTGAACGGTGCAGAGACGGCCAGTGTCCTAGTGCACGTCCGTGCTACTAAAGGGCGGATTTTCACATGCATTGACAGGATCCGACATGGTTGATATTTTGGGACTCGTTGTGAATGGGGTTAGGGAGCATTTCAAAACATAACGGTCATGTGATCCAAGGTCAACAAAGGTCAATCAGGGGTCAAAAACTAGTATTTTTGCAATAACTTGAGAACCAAATGTCCGTCAAGGTTGTGAGTTACGCTATTGTAATCCAGGAGTCGACCCGCATCTATGTGACCTTTGACCTCAGGTTGACATCCGGTGACCTTTATCAGTTTTTTTGGGTTATTTGAATTTTCGAGGCCATAATGGGATCTCAAAGGTACCTTCCGATTAAAATGGTCCATAGTTGACCCCTGTGCGACCTTCGTGTGCGAAGTTATCAGAGGTCATTTTTTTTAATAAGTACAGTTAGGATGGTCGCACAGACTTGTCATGCTGCTTTTTGGAATCAGCGTGTCAAACTACATCTGACCGAGAGGTCAAAAGGTCAAAGGTCAAATCTTAAAAAAATATGCTCATTTTCGCAGATACGGGGCAAAACAAAACAAAGAAAAGTTTGTTGAGATATGATAGCGCTCTTTGTGCTATATATAGGAAACCAACTTCCGCTTCAATCGGACACCCAGTTCTCAAGTTATGAGGGGCCAAAGGTTGGTTTTGATACCTTTCTAGCAATAACATTATTTGTGTACATAGTAGGCCAAACAAATTTTAGGACAAAGTGCACCTCATTAAGAGGAACATTTTCGATAAAAACCATCAGGTCATCTAAGGTCATTCCAGGTTGATTATGTGCAAAAAACTGCCAGCTTATGCTAATTTTTACAACAACTTCTAGTCACGAAGTCTGACATAGCTGGTATATTAGGACAAGTTGTGAATGAAGTAGGGGCACATTTTCCAAAATAATCGTTATGTGATCCATAAATGACCTTTAAATGTCATTTATGGGTCAAAATGTGTTTTTTTCTCAATAACTTGTGAAACTACCACTGACAGGGTCCGACATGGTTGATATTTGTGGACTATTTGTGATCGGGTAAGGGATCTTTTCCAATTACAACGGTAATATGATCCAAGGTCATCTTTAGTTTCTGATGAAATAGTATTGGAGGAGATAACCACTACAAGGTCAAATCAGTTCTTGTTCCTGTTAAAGTTCAAACATCTGATTATAATTCTTATCATATTACAATCATACTTCAAGCAGAGAGGATGACATTTTAATTGATGTGAAATGGTTTTATCTTCAGTGTATTCGCTAATATGGTAAATCCTGATTATCAGGATTTCCACTATAATATCCCTATGCAAATGTACTCATTGTTCCACTCCACTGAGTTTCCATTGATCTGTTGATTTCTGCTTGTCAGCAGTGAGTCGAAATTAGTTCTCTTCTGGATGCATAATTAATAAATTTATGAAGCGCCCTTATCCAGAAGATGGTGTATGCTCGGAGCGCTGTACAATGTAAAACGAAAAACAAAATGGACCTTCTGATCAAAAGCAAAGTATGAAAAGATGAGTCTCTAGTCTTTCTTTAAAAGGGTTTTCCGGAGTAGCAGTTTTATTATGCTGAACCAATGAGTTCCAAGCCTTGGAGCAGACGATGCGAAGGATGAGTCAGTATGGTAAGACGTATTTACAGGTTGAAGAAGATTAAGAGACTGTGAGGAGAGTAGATTGCGACCAGGTGTGTAGACGGAAATAGGACTGGAAATATATAATCAGGTGCAGGTATACATGCAAACATCGGTATGTCAGAAATAGGATCTTGAACGATACACGGATATCTTAAACGATACTTGGTATTTTATCGGTTACCAGTGCATACCTCAAGGATGAGTGTTATTATGTGATCCTCCTTATTGTAATTCCACTCATGACAGTCGCGCTTTGCACAGTTGGACTGTGCTATTAGTGAAAGATGATAAACATCTGTAGAGCATGATATTGCGTCAACGAGTCTAGTCGAAAGGTGATAAACACATTGATACAATTGAATAAGCACTGAATGAAGTACAAAGTTCTTTATTTTAAAAATATTCTGTACAAGAAAGTAGGCCGTTTTTAATTATTAGTAGTTAATATGTGACTTCACAGAAATGTTTCGGTCGACAGTAATAGATAGAGAAACAGGTCTTAATGTGTACCCCTGTGTGAGTGAATACGATGTATTCATCGCAGAATAACATCACAGCAAGGGACGCTTCAATTGATCTGTAAAGACCCTCATTTAACTTGATAATATATCATCGTTTACTAATTTGAGACGATTAAGTAGTTAAATTTGTCGTACCTAAGACATTTACATTTCACGTCTAATATTACCGGACAAGTAGTCATATTCATTATGTCAGCTTGTCATATATACAGAATTGTATCCTTCTTTTAATTGATGTCACATGACTTCTTCACCTCATAACTCTACCTTCATATTCCTCCACAAAACTCTCTCTTCCTTCCAACGATATTGTGTAGGTTGATATAACTATTTCAATGCCTTCCACTATTTAGAATAGTGTTCTTTCTTTAACATTCTAAATAACTTGAAAAGCCCCAAACTATTTAGCACTCGAAACCTCTTTTTTTAAATTAACAGGCAAGAAGTAATATTTAAATAGTAACCTAGTCATATCAAAGGCACTTTCTTCAATTGTCATTAATTTACACCCTGCAACCCCCCCCCCCCGCGCTACCATCACCACCCACACTCTAAGATTGTATATAGATGACATAACTGTAGCTATTCCTACTTATTACGTCATATCGAAACATACAATATGATCTTTAAATACTAATATCACTTAATTTTGTAGTAAAATTTGAATGATCAACATTTTAATGCCATAACAAGACAATTACTAAATCAACCTCATTAGACTATACACATGGCTCATACTTCACACTAAATATATTTACAGTAGCCTTCAAATAAAGCCAAGCCATTTTGAATTATTGAAATATTATTACAAAATTGTAAAAAAAAATAGTTATAAAATATGGCAATAACGTTAAGTAGCTATAAAGCATTGTACATTAGTTAATATTACATAGAAAGCTGTCGTTTCATCATGATGAATCTTCAATGACGGTAAGCACTCACGTATTGTACCATTCCTCTGGCCATGTAAGTCATTGTATCGTGTATCCTGGAGAGAGTATTTCTAGAGACAGATAAAAGCTACAGCAATCACGGTAAATTAACGTTCTTTCGACCGTCAGAATATTTACAATAATGACCGCAATTGTTGCAACTTCCTTATTTATGTTGTTGATGACGTCATCTACATTTAGACGCTCATGTGTCTTCTAGAGATCGAGAGTATTTTCAGGGACAGGAGAATCAGAACTGAGGTCATCTTCAATAACCTGTGTATGATGTGTATTCATCTATCATGGTTCATACTCCTGTAGAAAGTAAAGAAGAAACGATAACACAAATTATGGGCTTAACTTTTCTATGATATAAATATAGACTTGGATATAATTTCAACAAACTTGTTTGCTTTTCTTGATCATGAGATAAGATCATTAATTATAAAGGAACATGTTTCAATCCATTGAAGAATTCGGTATAGGCGGATTAGCACCCTATGCATTACAATAATGTGTTAAAGTTATAGATTTTACAAAAAATTAGTGGGATCCAAAATGAAGTAAATGTTGGAAGGGACAAACCTTTTGTTATTTAACTTCTATAAGAATGAATCTTTATTTCTTAAACGATAAATAACATCTGTTTTCTACATTGCTGTAAAATGTCATTTGGCTTATTAAACATACACGCAACTTATAGGGGAAAACTTGTATTAAGTAAATATATAGTTTCTCTCGTGAACCCCCTCCCCCCCCCACGGTCACATGTTTGAATACTGATCTAACCAATCTAAAATTATGTTATTAATTGCTTTAGTGTAATTACAGGGTAGTGTGTCTCCTGATTGGGACCCCAGCAATAGTTGGAGACAATACCTATAAAGCCAAGTTCTGGGAAGCTCAGTTGTTAAATCACTGGCTTGTTATCCATGAGATCGCAGGTTTGAATCTCGTACTAGACATGTTTATTTGCTCCTTGTCTAAAATGAACAAGTCAGTTTCCTATTATTCGATTTACTAGTATTAAATAACAAGTCATTTTTCTCACGCCCCCCCCCCCCCCCCCCCCCATACAGCTTCAAATATTGTTATAACCATATGTTCTTTTGTTTCTACTATTTATTTCTTTACTACTATAAACTATGTTAACTCACTACCAGTAGAGTTATATCTTCATGCTAACTAAATTAAATTCACTTTACCGAGTGATTGGATCGTTAGAATTGTTTTCTACTATATTAACTTTTATTTTTATTATACTTTTATGTTTACTACTTACTACTTACTGCATTTTATGTTCTTGTTTACTATATACATCCCTTAATCAAATGTTTGCATATTGAGTGTTAGAAAGTTACTACATCACATTAATCCACTCTTTGATGTTTATTCCTATTTATTTACTACATCACTTTAATCCATCCATTGCATGTTTACTGATAATTATCTAATACATTTCTTTAATCTGAAATGTCATTACATTGTGTGTTCATTGACCTAATTGCTGTATCCATCTCATTGAGTATCTCACATCACATTAGGATCACATTCATATCAAGAAACATTTATTACCATTATTACACATTATGATTCAAACAATACTACTTCCCTGTTCTCTTTTGTTAGTGAATTAAATCACTTATCTCTTCCATTACTACCTACTAAATACGTGGTAATTACCAGCCAACCACCAGATTCTTGATCCAGCAGATATTGTTGATCCCAATTCTTGTTATCAGGAATCCAGAACACTGACAGAAAGGAAATCGGTATGTCAATGAAATAATATATTCTGTGTACGATGAATGAAACAATATTAAAGATTTATTGACGGACTGACATTAATCAAGCCATACGAGAAACATATGTGAGGTTATATTGGAATCTGGTGTAAACATCTAACATGTAAGAGTGACGTCATAGCCTATATTAAGTAATACTCGTGAACAAGAAATGTCAATTGAAATTTTATGTTCGTACCTCCAGTACAGCAAAAATACACTTGAAGTATTAAAAATAATAACAAAACTAATATTAAAATCCATTAAATAAAACAACAACAATTGTTAAATGTAGCAATTGTTAAGTTATATTTCTTATATACAGTGATTAGGAGAATATTTGTAAGATGTTTTTGACTAGAATCTACTGTGTTTGTTCATGTATTATCTGTGCGGGAAGGATGATAAGATGCTGGAGCAACCTTAGGGAAAATAATCAACAGCAATCCCTGCTATGAATAGAAACGTTGTCTCTATACGAGATGAACAAAAAGGTTCCCTCTTAAATTAGCTTCCGAAATAACCTATAAAAACCAGGAAATTTCCTCTACAAAATGATTAAACGTTTGTCATCTCATTTCACTGCAAGTTGTGAACTCTCTAAATGCATTGATTGGTAACTGTTGGTGGGATTTGGTAGAATTCATTATTTCTTTTCTTTTTTAATTCAAGTGCACGATTTGCGATTTGTGTTCAGATTTATTAATGAATATTTACGTTCAGCCTTCAAAAGATGCACTGGAAAAGAATGTTTTCAAAGCATTGTTTTAGTTATTCTTTCAGACTAGTAACAAATATCGCTTCGATTCGTTTTAGTCTTCGAAACTGGGGTGTGTATAATAACATATTCAATTAATATGTAGTAATGGAAATAATTCTACCATGACTGTTCAGCTCGTAAACCACAGAACTTGATTAAGGGCGATGGTGACTTCACGAAAATTTGGATGAGTTTCTCTATTAAATGGAGGGCGCATATGTACAACATACCATGGCCGTCGTTGTTCCATATACTACATACAGAACTAACTCTCACACTCAATCATGGCAGAGTGAACAAAGCAGAATAGTTGCTATAACCGTTATTTATTTCTCATATACGATAACGATACCTTGCAAGAGATCTAGTGATAACTTGCAAGAGATCTAGTGATTTCCTGCGACTTTGATAAATTTGCAAATATTTGAGGTAAATATTAATGGTTTGCAAAATTGTTCGTATTTCTTGTATTTTGCAAGCGTCCAAAACGCATCAAGAGGAGATTAGTGATTTACAAAAAAGAAATCACTCGCTCAATCAAAAAGAAATTTCACAAATACAAACCAGAAGCGACTCACTTATCATAATCTATTTTCAAATCAATTACATAATTAGGTTATTTTTTATTCTAAGGGCTGCTCTTATACACAAGAGATGATGACATGTGTAAACAAGATATTGTACCATACGTACTGAACCACAGCTAGTATTCTTCGATTGGCTAGTTACAAATGATTATCCATATTTTGACAATCTTACTTAATTTGAAAGTAATGAATGTGAGTAGTCTTATATGATATCCGTGTATACCTTTCCATATTAAAAAAGAAAGAAAAAGATGCCAATAAACTGGTTGATCAATATGTAAAATATACTACACCTTCAACATCTCGAGATTTCAATGTGGACAAAGATGTTCCAATAGGTATAGATGAAGGCAGCACACAATTCACTAGACTGAAATCACAGGAAAGAAAAAAGTTATAATAAACAGAATAAAATTTCATATAATAATAACAATTACCAAGAAAGGGAGCCAGAACAGAATATTATTGTGTATCGACAATAAAATAAATAGATTAATAACCTCTCAATTTTGAGATTAATAATCATAAGCAACACAGAAATCTGAACAGGTCAATTCTGCTATATACATGTGAAGGCAAAATGTCGGTGTTCATTTCCTCTGAACAAGACCAAAACAAAGCTTACAATAGTTGTAAAAGTAAATCATTGTTCAAATAATATATTTTCTTTAACAAGGTTTCAGGTTAGCCACTACGTTTCTTGACAGTTTGAATACTAACATTATGAATATAAAATGATATAATCATGAGAGTATCAACAATGGAACATCCATAAAAGAAGAATTCATTGAAATCAACGCTCACGCTTTAACTCGCTATCATCGATCAAACATGGATTTCGACCTGTTCTAATACTGTGAATAAATAATCCCACTACACCCCACCGGACCTTCCATGAATAATGAATGAGAAGTCCCGTCTGTCACAATGTGATATGTCGTTTGTCATACAAACCATGAGCCTATACAGAAAAGTTATCTACCTCTTTGAACATTACATTGCGCTATTGAAAGCACAGAGATCAGATGTGTCTATACAACTCAGTAGACTAAATGTTGACAGGCGAGCAACAAACATTACATAACGGCATGTAGGGTCTCAAAGGAAGCATACATGTAGTTGCGTAAGAAAAGTTCGTTTATAAAATGTTTATTTGTAATGTTTATTTATATCGCGTCGCAAGGGGGATGTGTGGGACGGGGGTAGGTAGGTTTGTTGCGATATGAAATTGTCCATGTCTATGTATAATAATGCTTGGATTTCCGGAAATGTTTTGTAAGTTAGGCTGATTTGAGAGTGCATTTGTAGAATAGCGATACGTACGAGTGAAGTGCAGTAAATTCTTCAAACAGTTATAGCGATGTATAATATGACAAATCACGCTTACTTTCAATTCAACTCATGGCGTAAATTAGGCCAAATATAAGTGAAAATAAGAGAAATATTGACAAACGGTTATTTCTTATTTCTTCTGAAATTTCATTTCCCAACAAGTTTAGAGGCAATTACAAGAGAACAAAAATCTGAAAATCTATTAACTCGAAATAATTCAACGAAATTTCAACGATATATTATGACTCCAAGAAGGTAACCATTACTAATTACCAGTAAGTTGCCAACAAAATCAGTGAGTCATTGCGTAAATCATGCACACAGTTTTGGTTTCAATCGTAAAACTTCTTGTGTTGTTCCTTGATGAACAGTTAAAATTAAAAGCCAAAGATACTTCAATCATCGGAGTAATGAGTTTGTAGGAATTTATGACCTACGAAATAGTCCTGTTGAGTGTGAAAATATGTATGAAGAAAAACATGAACAATTAAACCGGATGATGTTCACTGTTTTAAATAATTAAATGAAAGGAAACTATATTGTTAGTTTTGGGCTAACATTGTTGTAAAACAGAGGTACATGTTTACCGATTGTCAATGTGACCTTCAGCGCCACATTCCTTTGATGTATTCACTGTAACCAAGAGATGTACGAAGACATGTAATGTGTATGTACAGGTGTTTAATCACGTGATGTATTACAGTTGATTGGCAGGTCATATATAAAGGATACATGTAGACAACGTACGCAATTATAATGGAAGGTAAGAATTCCGTAGTAGGTCTGTGTATTGACGTTAAATGATAGATGTACAAAATTAGTGTAGAGTGAGTGTAAGGGAAAATGACTAATTTTGATAATATGGTTAAGCCATGACAACTGATTTAAAACGTCTTGGTAGCAGTGTGCGAAGTTTATCATAGGTCGTTTGATTATTTTAACTGGGATCTGCTCTGTTAACGTATTCTTTTCTGTTAATTGTCAGTTTAGATCATTTAAGTTGGGATGAGATATATGGCATACAATATGGTTTTGTCAAAGCAGGTTGTTTAGATCAAAGATTTTAATAAATATAATTATATCCTAAAACAAAATACTTGAAACCATATATTTCATCAGCACTCTGTGTCTGGATTTCATTTACATCACGGAAGACCTGAAGAGGTTATGGCAATTTAGTTGTTTGAACATTGTGTAATAAACGTTGAAAGAGTTACTGCGTTATTAGTTTGCGTTATTTCATGAATTTATATATCAAATTACATGTAATGTAGTACATCCCGTGGGTAGGAGCAAGGGGGCGGCACGTGCCCCCACACATTTTCCGAAAATAGCAAATGTGCCCTACTGGCAAATAAAATGTGTCCCTTTGATGAAGAACTATCTTTTGGATATCTTAAGCCTTTGCTTATTTCAATATTTTATTTGAATTATTCACGTGCACCATAATAGTATTGATAGCATACTAACACATCATATATATTTAAGTGATATGGTCGGTGGGTATCGGTTTATAGCATAACGATCGAGTGGTGGTTGTGGAACGAGAAAGTGCCCCTCTGATGTTGTTCCCCCACCCCCACTCTTTGGGAGCTTCCTACCCCCCTGGGTACATCGTTATGTAAGGATCATTGTTTCGCGATACTCGTGAATATGGGGCATAAGAACAATTTGATTTTACCGCGGTGAGCAGAGGACGTAAAGGAGATAATACATGTGTTAATAACAGCTGATACATAGCTACGCTACTAACACTACGCTACTCTACACTTTGCTACTAAGACTATATCTGATAACGTTTACTTTTCTTTTCATGGGGAAGATCAGTTCAAATGTTTCTCACCAGGTTTACGGAAGAGAGGAGGCGATAACGTATAAATGATACTAACAGGCAAATTAATTAATATGATGTAAATATTAGGAACCATCGTATGTAGATTTGCTTGGTACAGAGTCTACACACAATGAATCGGGCATTGGTCGTATCCATGACAACCAACAGGTGTTCAAAGGACTTCGTGTGTTCAATAGGAGGGTGTTATCGGTTTGTTAAATACTATTATAGGCCAATGTATAAACAATAATTGAATGATAATAATCTTGAATACATCTCAGGAACAGACATAATGTTAAATGTAGACAGTGATATATTGCACACTGCTGTATATGCAACACTGTGTATATATGATAAACGGCGACATACTGTAGGCAGCATGCGTCTGTGCAAGGAATTTGGATGGGAGCAGGGATACTATACAGATCTTGAAAAGGGTGACAGGGAGGTGATGAGAGAGAGGGAAGAGAGGTAATGGAGAAGAGAGAGTGGAGAGTGGAGAGGGGGTTGGGGAGAGGTATGAGCAGGGTTGAATGAACCCCTCGAGAATTAGTGTTGGGATCAAATACATGAGTAAAAAAATGAGAGAATACGAAACAATGAAGTTACAAAAATCATTCATATATCGAAAGGGATTAAGATCCAACACAAGGGGAGCAGGTTAAGGTAAGAGGGGTTCGTAGGGGTTGAGGAAACTGGTTCTAGTGGAGAGGTGTGAATTTAAAATGGGGTGAGTGAGACAAAACAGGTTTGGGTGAGGGATCAGTTATAGGTTGAAGGGAACAAGGTGTGCTAAATAGGGTTGTTGTTAAGCGCAAAGAGGTGTAGGGTTGATGGGTACATGTTATATTAGCGGATTAGGATAAACAGGGCATCATAACAAAGATAATGTTTAATATGTCTTTTCATGTAGATATGGTTTGTTTGGTGAATTTAAGATAAAGTAGGGTCTTAATTGTTAATATGCTTCAATGACAAAATTATATCAACAGTAATTCAATTCCAATCGCTTCTATGTATTCATATTTTTGATCTCATTAACTTTAATTTAATTAGTGTGTTTCTTTCTTAACTTTCTAAGAAGCAGTATATTGTTTATATATATATAGTAATTTTAAGCATGTTTTGTTGATCATTTCTATTCAATTAACTAAACATTCTGAACACTCACCCTCCAGTTATAACTGTAATCATCATTACTATCTGTAGTTATATTTAAAGATATTATCTTTGCTTTATACAGTATAGACATATATTTACATATCTATTAATTATACTTACTCCAGTCGCTTGAATCTTTGAGAGTGTTGAACATAGTTTAATATTCCATTAACTTCATGTTTATTCATTTCTCTCCCTTTCTCTGTCTGTATCTCCATCTTCTCTATTGATTTTAGGATTGGTAGAGAGAGTCCAGAGGAGAGGATAATGTTCCCATCTTCATCAATCTTACTAAAGGACCAGACTAGACTCACCTCGAATATGGGAATCTGAAGAAAGGAAAATAATAAATAGAATTAATATCACCATGTTAGTTTACATGATTGATATAAGTTACTCTTTAGTAGTATTGTTCACTGCATCAATATCAATCTTTCTCCTTTTTGTTGACAATTTTCTATGACCTTGGATATTATATTTTATTTTATTACATTTTTAATTGCTTGTTTTTTAAAAACTATCAAATGTTTTAATTTAAATGTTACATTTGACTGAGTATGTACATGGTCGAAGTGGCTGATGGGAGGCTGGTACGTGTTTACATCATGTTTAAAAGTTTAATATTTTAGGGGGTGATATATTCACTTCATTTTGTTTATAGTATAGTTTTGCTCTCTAATAATAATACGATAGATAAACAAAGTATCACAACCTTTAAGTTTAAGCCTTTGAATTTATCCATTATGTATATTTAAACATATCATTAATCTTGTCCCTCCTGTTAGTAGAGGGCTTTGTTCTAATGTATTTTATTGTATATTCATTCCTGGGTATTATGGTGTAAAAGGAAGCCATGGTTTACATGAGGGTAGCTTGTATTTTAATGGAGTATTTACCTATTATTACTCTAACCAGAGTGTAAATACATGTACAGACAGAAGTTGTTTTACAGGGTTTGTTATTTCGTTACTTGCTTACACGGTGTACACACCTACTATATATCTGTTTATGTTGTAACAGAGTTCGAGAGAAAACTAATAGAACTGTACTGAAGCAAACAGTAAGTCTTAGTTTCCACTATTTTATTATTTATGTTTGTAAATCGTATATCTGACACAGAAACGGGTTCACAATTGTTATTATTTCATATTTTTATAGATCACGATTGTAAACCGGATCAGAACCTACCTTGAATTTTGTTAAAAAAATTTTAAATTGAAGAAACAAAATTGGATCAAAATCAGAATGAAACTCGAAGCGGAAATCAAGTATTAGGGAAACATAAGCTAAATTGGCTTTTAGGAAGAATTTATTTACGAGAACAAAAATTAGGGGTTGGAAAATAGATATTAGAAATGGAAGAAAGGTTACATGAATAACCATAGTCAACATCTAGGGAGGTACATGAATAGTGAAGTTGTTAGTGATTTGTCTGATTAATGTTGATATTATCTAATTTAACAAATAAGTTTGTAATTAGCTTTAATCATCCTATTCACCAATACTTGATGAGTATTGATGAATAACAAGTATTTAAAATCACAAATTACGTTTTTGTTATTATTTTGTGTCGCATTGCTGTTGTTTCTGCTACCCTTTTCAATAATCATTGACATAAATTAGTGTTAAGTTGAAAAATAAATTTTTCATTTAACGAATTAGTGAAAGATTGTAACAACCTCTTTATTGTTTATCATCCGACACTCAATATTCTCAGTAGTTTATTATTGTATTCATAGTTATTGTTTGTCGTCATGGTGATATTTTAATTTTGAATTCTAAATAAATAAACTTGTATTGATTGATGTATTTATTCAATATATTCCTTTATGTTTTACTTACGTCATGATTGGATGCTTCCACCAGGAGCTCTATGACTGACCTTTGTACAGACTCACTGGTGTCTCTGTGGATGACCAAAGGACCTAAAGACATCACTCCTATAGTATGGATGTCATCGGGCTATTGAAGTAAATAAATATTAATTGTTTATTAGAATAATATTAATGTAAAATTGAGGCGTTAGTGAAACAATGATATTTTGTGTTAATAGAGAAGATTAATAAATTGGTTATTCCAACAGATATATGAAACCAAAATTAACATTTCGCTGCTTAAAATTGACTGCTTGCAAATATTATGTACATGTTCTGTGTTATGAACACAAAAATCTGGTACCATGTTTAATCCCTACGGTACTAATATAAAAAAAACAAGTTTCTTCCAGGAATATTAAAATAAGCGATATCAATATGATCATTAATGGATTGTAGAGTTTAAACAGGAAACCATTTATCCAGAAAGATAGACAACCATTTACCAATTGCAATTTGAACCTACATTGGTAGTATAATGCAGCGACATATATTGGGGG
>KN884109.1:13564-27417 GCA_000934455.1 Apostichopus parvimensis
AGCACCCCCGGTTCCTACGCCCTTGGATAAAAGGGATTTGCCGCTCTAGTGTAGCAACCATTGCAGTGGTAAACAACGCTTTGCAACATCCAAGTAAGAATGACGTGAAACGTGACAGAGGGCCGGGTGTATATAAAAGCTCCAACTGACCGCAGCCGATCAGTTCAACAGAAAACATCTGCTTCTAGAATTAACAACTTTGGATGCTCTGGTTTTAGGAAAGATTTTTAGAAGACCTGGCCATACCCCTCCACAAGACGGTTGTGGTGAGTCTGAGGGTGCCGGGTTTTTATCAGGGCGTTGATATTATTGCAATGCATAGCAACGTGGGGCTGGGGGGGCGCCAGCCCCCCAGTGAAAAATATGGTGGGGCGGAAGTATCATTCCGCCCCCCCGCTCCGCAAGTCAGAAAACCCCTTTTTCATTTCCAAATGAGAAAAAAATCTCATTTGGAGCACCTAATTGCATCTAAGGCCAGGTGAAAATGCAAAATTATTTACAAAATGGAGTGGGTGTTGAAGTGTGCTATATTGCACCAAATTGCATCTGAGGCCACCTGGAAATGCAAAAAAAATCCAAAAAAAGACCCCTCCCCAGGCCGGCCATCAGTCTTCAGCCCCCCCACTCAAAAGTACTTTCCTACGCCACTGATAGCAACCAAAGGCCGCTGTTATATTGTAACCGCTTAGAGCGTTTATCTTTATGTTATTTGTATATCCACAAGGGACGAGAGCGACTTCCTACTGCAATTGAATACGCGTTAGTATTCTTCCTATGGAGTGGTGACTGCGTATAGTGACGGTCAGCCAGTTACATGCCGTTGACGTTTACAATATACACACGCAAGCTTCAGTGAGAGGGGAATTCATATCCAATTACCGTACGCATTAGTGCTATCCATAAGGGGAAGAGATCGTATATAGGTAGCGCTTATGTTTTAGACCACAAAAATAAATACATATATCCAATTACTATACACGTTAGTGCAACTGGTATGGAGGTGAGACTGTTCATCAGCGACTAACCAAAGAGATACCGTTGACGCGTATGTTTGTACCTTTATGAGGTCTCAGGAGTTGGACTGTCTATTGAGATTCTGTAGGCATTGGTACAACCCATGCGGAGATATGGTTGCCTAGGAAATATTGTTAGCGTAGATATATTTACCTATTTACATCCAGGGGAAGACTTCCGATTTAATTATCGCACGCGTTGCTGATATGGTGTCCCTGCACTGAGTTGATTGTGAACTTACTGCCAGACATCAAGGTATTGTTTGCACTATGATTTGATATGTATACAATTGGGAGAAGACTTCCAATGGATAAGGTGTAAGTGTCAATGTTATTAGATAAATGTAGATAAATGGTGGTTGGAATGTTTTGTTTGCTGTGTCAGTGCTACAATAAATTGCCCTTTGGTTAATCAAAACGAACACTGTCCCCTGTGTTTGTATGAGGGAGGGGTCAGTCAAAGAACATGTCCCGATTTGACAAAATGTCCTAGAATGTTTAAATATCCCAAGGTATTAATAATAATGTTGTAAAAAAAAAAATTGGTCGAGTGTACGTATAGCATAAGTTTAGTGTAAGTTCTGAAGTTGGCTACATCAATTCAACATCGTTAAAATGTATCGTACTCCATTGGTATAGGCTTACAAATAACAGGCATCTCAGGCAATATTAACAGAGATCGAACGTCCAAGAGCATCACTGATCTCCTATTACTGCTGTTATCACACATGTACTTTGCCAACTGTAGCCTTTGCAAACTAACACTGCAGTGACACAGTGTTTTTACGTGGCACCTGGTACAAGTAGGCCTAGACCTTCAAATTATTAACATTTATATACAAAAAAAGAAATTTTCAAAATACTATACTTGACTTGACATTTTGCTTTTGAGTACTGTTAAGCCCATAAAATTTCTCAAAGGGGACATGGACACACCCTCCCATTAGACCCCTCTCTTATTATATATGCATATGAACCACATTGAGTACAAGAAGCCTATAGTTTTTGGTGGAGGTCAAAGGTCATTTGAGGTCACCAAGGGTCAAATTGTGAAAACCGGCTTATGAACCAGTATCTCAAGAAAGGAAACTTGGGCAGACCTCATATTTAGTGTGTAGAAGTACCACATTGAGTACAAGAAGCACATTATTTTTGGTGGTCAAAGGTCATTTGGGGTCAAATTGTGAAAACCTTGTTAACATGATAATGCAAGAATGGAACCTTTGACAGATCGCTTATTTGGTACATAAAAGTACCATTTATATTGCCTATTACATTATTGCTTTTTGGTGGATTATTGCTTTTTGGTGGAGGTCAAAGGTCATTTGAAGTCAACAAACATTTACTTCACTCCCATCTTACCTGTCTCTCTACACTACCGCACTGTCATAATGTTCCCACCTAGAACATTGGGTTGAAAATGTACAATTCACACACAAAACATGGAGATGACATCAATTATAGTGCAAAAGCTACATCTCTAATTTATTGTAAATCTCTACTTCAAAGGTATTAAAAATAATCGGACAAGAGTATCAGAAAATACTGCATCTCTCCTCACTAGCTGTAGTCCACCCTCTGCCCAAGTTAATTCCTCTCTCCCTCTCACCTTCTTTGTTCTGCCCAACATCTCCTCCCCCAACAGGTCTGGACTTGTTATTCCCAAAATAAACCAAATTAAAACAAAAGTGTCTTTTGTGACCATGTGATGCACCATGCATAGCTCCATGATCTAAACAAGGTTGAGTAATAGACCCAGGTCAAAGGTCACTGGATTGTTACTATGGGCAGTTGTTCATCCTCTGCCCACCAAGGAGAAGACTACGGATGCCTTTAGGTGATACACCTTTACAAGCACCTTCTGAAACATAATATCGCAAGGGAAGCTTGGACAGATTGCATATTTGGCATGTGATTGTACCACATTGAGTACAAGACGCCTAAAGTTGAGGTCAATGGTTGTTGAGTTCACCAGGGGTGAAATTGTGAAAACCATGTTTTACACAATAATTCAACAAGGACAGATGTCCTATTGAGTTTGCTGATGTAACACAAGTTTAGTACAAGAAGCAATGTAAAATCTTAAGCCCATTTTCAAACTGAACAGTTATGAAGCTCAACCGTTCTCTAGCCAGACTAGCCTAATGTACGTAGAATACACAATGAACAAAGCCTAACGTAATTGTTTTCACTTTCCCGTTTCACCTACGGTGAAACGCGGTGAAACGGCTAAAGTGGTTCAAAGATATTGATTTGGTTTTTATATTTAGTTTAGACAATGAATCTTTCTTATCAATCATTAAACATGATAACAGGAGGTTTTGTTAGATGCAAGAAGGGAAGTGAAAACAAAATAATTACGTCGTCCCCCTAAGCTTATCGCAGGTATACTGTATGATGTTAACCGCCAAAACTGGATACTATGTCGAACAGCATTAGTACAAACTCGCGTGAGGGACTTGCGATACCGTTACACGGTAGATTAGCGCACCTTCCCCGGCTATGAATAGCTTTGAATCGAATGATCTACATTTTTGTCGGATTTTGTTGATTGTCTGTTAATTGGCCCAATGCGGATTATCTTACCGATTATCGGTCGAACACTACTTTTCACTGTATTACTAAGATCAAGCATGTTATACACCCTCACTATCCATTACGTTAGATCTCATTTAAAATGAGTTTAGGACTATAACATCAGTGTTAGCTGTTTTTGAATACGCACATATTTTGTTTACTAATTTACTCATGGAATTCAAAAACTGAGAATCATACAAGTGGTTACTATTTGTGAGTTTTGCAAACAATAAGAACTATTACTACAGCCGAGTATTATTTTGATACTTTACTTATTAAAGCATGATTTGGCGATATCAGCACAACACTAGTAGACCCCAACTAGTTAAGACCCTTGAAGCTAGTCTTAGCCCTATGCTATGAACTTGGATAATATGTACCTTGCATTGGATGAAGAACTGAACAAGCCTTTCAATACATGTTAACTGTAGCATACAACAATGTTTTATGGAAGACCTATAGGCCTAAGCTTTTTTCTAATTTTAACGTTAGGCTACGAAAGGTAATGTACCACACAAACGGCCTACTGCAGCCTAAGACTTATATTCTGCTCCATGACTGTAGCCTTCATAGCCAAACCTAGCTTTATGACTATGCCTAGGTATGTTCTTGATACCCGTTCGTGTCTTGTGACTGGCTCACATCAACAAACTTTGTACATTTTCTCCTCTGTAAGTCCCGAACAACGTACCTTGGGTTTTGCTTAGTTGCAGCTTATTGCAAGCCAACAGTACCGTGAAGAGGAAACTCGGCGTAACATCGAAGTTAGCAAACATAGTGTTACTAGTACAACTCAACCTTCGAGCATCGATACTTTTGTAGTTGAATATTCTTGTGAAGTTTTGCACTGGCCAGCCAGCACATAGGGCCTACGTCGCGTATGCAACGATAAGATTTGTGATTCAACAGTAAATGTCTGACAAAATAGTTACTTTTTCGCATGAAGGTGTTATTTGTACTCCGTCGCCAGCCACAGTTTGAGGAAGTTCGTATTCTACTGAATAAGGAAGTGACATCGACTTGACCTTGTAAGTCACGCTTCACAACCTCCACAATATTTGTTTATTCTACTGCAAAGAACTAAAAAGGGGGAGAATGACGTCATTGAACGATCAGCTATATGTTCTACTGTCGTATAGTGTGGTGTCAAAGTTGTGTCACGTGACTCTAGTCACAAACTGCAAACAGCACGGCTGGATGCTTCCAAATGTGAGAATGTGTAATGCCTTACTTTACTATGCCCACTTACTGCCTATATAATTGATTAATCAGCTTCTTTCGAATCCAGTTATCACAATCCAAGCTTCTTTTTTATTCTTACACGAACCTAGAAATAATGGAATAAATGCGTTTCAGTGGGATCAAGGAAAAGTTCTTTGGGCAAGGATCATAGCCTATACATTTGCTTCTGCTCGTGTACGAATCAGCCGCACGAACTAAGACCCATGATATTTTAAGGAAGTCCATGTTACTCATTACCCCCACCATCAACTGAGTGACCCTCAGAGACGCAATGCAGTTCGGTCAGCTTCTTTATCCCAACAGATTCTAGACTCATCGTATTTTCTCTAAACAAAAAGGCCGAGGAATGAGCTTAATTTTCATTTTCAACCTAATATAGTGTTGTTGCAAAAATAAAGTAGCAATTAAGCTTTGTATCCAAACCACTGATACTTGAATGAGGCCATATTTTGCATAATTATCGATCGCGATTTACTTTCACATTTTCACAGTTGTCCGACATCTCATGAGTTCCTGGGGCACCATACACATGAGGCCCCAATGGACCAGCGGGAACAAAGTAGGGAGTACATTCTTTCGTTGTTAAATTTGTAAATTGATATTACCATTCATGACTGTTTACAGAATTGCAAGTACGTATTTCTTAGTTATTTTAACACCTGTTATAATCGGATCTTTGAAGATGTTTAATCTCGAAATTTCAAACATTTACTACTTAAATTTACCTTTGAATTGTAATCGCGGCTATTCATTTGGAAATTTTCACAAATATGTAAAAGCTGCCATTGTTTCATCGAAATATTGACTTTCCATGTCGTGTTGAAATTTCGAAAAGGAAATCGAAATCGAAGTATATAATAAATGAAGCAATAAACTTGATAATTCTCATAAAGATCCAGTGTAATGCATAGCATCAATAATGTGATTGAAAAGTTACCATGGCGGCAACACGGATAATAGAGGGCGCCCGTACAAAAATCCGGAAAGACATCAACTTGCTCGAGTCTGTATTGTTCAGTGGCATATATAAATAGAATTATATACAGTGGCGTAGGAAGGTACTTTTGAGTGGGGGGGGGGGGGGGCTGAAGACTGATGGCCGGCCTGGAGTTTTTTGCATTTCCAGGTGGCCTCAGATGCAATTTGGTGCAATATAGCACACTTTCAACACCCACTCCATTTTGTCAATAATTTTGCATTTTCACCTAGCCTTAGATGCAATTTGGTGCTCCAAATGAGATTTTTTTCTCATTTGGAAATGAAAAAGGGGTTTTCTGACATGCGGAGCGGGGGGGGGGCGGAATGATACTTCCGCCCCACCATATTTTTCACTGGGGGGGGGGGCTGGCGCCCCAGCCCCCCGGTTCCTACGCCCTTGTTTATATATATCATAGAACCATGTCCTACATTTGTGTAAATAGTAGACGATGGTCATTAAACCTTGGTTATATAAGATCTGTGGTAAATAATTCGGTATAATCACTACATGTTGAATAATACGATATAATTCATTTAATTTTTTCTGGACACCTTTGAGACTTCAACAGTGTTCATTCATACAATTACTTCCGACAACCGATTTTGCAACATTTTACTTTACCAGAGTGTGTATGCATTTGTATATATTTATGTATTTTAGATCCTCCTGCACGCAGGAACTCGCGAAGAAGCCCCATTGGCTTATCAAAGCCGCAAGCTGACCGAGGTCAGTCTCTTAGATTCATATTTAACGTCCATTATTATGAATTGTCAACAACTCTTTAACTGGACGACATACATTACTCTTGGTGTAACTCGAACTGGGGACCTCATATGATTGGAAGGCACCGGCGTATTTGGTAAAAAAGATAAACCGAAACACTGAAAATAATCTACTTTTCCCGGAGATTAATCTCAGTGTCAATCTTGCAAGAATGACTCACCAATATTGCATTAGTTTCATAGACACACTCGAGCACATTGTCTTTGAGAATATCGAGATAGCTACTCCACCTACGTACGTAGATGCGTAAACACTAAGTTGATTTGTTTTATTTTCATCGCTAAACTAATCCATACGTAGTTAAGAGAGACAGACTACTGGCTGTCAATAAGAGTTGCGTATGTCACCAGTCTTACAAACTCTACATGAGCTTCTTCTCCACTTCGCTTATATTTGTAACTTGTATGATATTATATGATATATGAATAGCTCACAGGGATTCGGAAGCACTATGATTTGTGATTCTTAATCTTTGACAGATGATTTGCTGTGGTTTCTTTAGTTGAATCTTTGGGATGTCCCATCATTATAAATTGATAGACAGTCATGATGACAAATGTTTGTAAACACTGTAACTCAATAGATACATTGTATTGTGCTCTGTGTTAGGTATGCTATATAGACCCCCTTTTGAAATTCAGGAAATTAACCGTGTGAAATTGACAGAGGTTGAAGGTCATTTGATGTTTTGTCAAGTTTAACCTAAACGCGTTGTAAACACGATAAATTCAAAATTAAGGCTTGGCTGAACATCACCCTTAATTGGTATGTAGTTCCAAAGTATGACTCCCAAAGTAATGTCGAGTTGAATTCATAAACTTGGTTACTTTGTAGATCCCTATAGGTTAAAATCCTATTGTTTCATGCAGAAGTCGAAGATTTAGGTCAAATACAGGTGAACGTCTGAAAACATTGTAAGCATGATAACCCCAATAGTAAAACGTTCAGTAAATTGATATGCGGTCCACCTACGTGCTTTCATGATGTCTGTGGAACTAAAATGTCAACGATGATGCCGTCAACTTATAAAAACTGTGTCAATACGACAACTTCCATCTTAAAGTTTAGTAACAATAATAAACCACCGTTGTTCTGGTTTTATGAGCAAGGGAGGAGAAATCTGTGTTAATGTGTCATATGCAATTGGCCATTTTCGTTGTTGTTGGAAGGTACCTGTTATCTTGTGGTTTCATCAGCTCTGCTGTTATAACGTTGTTAGTCTTACATCTCCCTGAGCAGACGAACAATATAGCTTGTATTTTTGGACTAGCTGGAGACCTTACCTTGGAGTAGAATTACTGTTGGATATTGCTGAGTAATTTATCACTGAGTATCAATGACTAGTTGAAAATTGTTTCTTCATAAAATGGAAGTTGAAAGAAGAAGACAAACACAGACATTCTGTTAAGAAACTAGGTGAAACCATGGAGATATCCAGGTTTACTTTGCTTGTATTTAAATCTGAGTAAGTAGTCAAATACCGTTTGTATAAATGCTAACACGTACGACGGACATTTTTGGAATGTGCATAATGCACAACATGATACAGTCTATGGAAAGTTATTATCGGAAGATTACATACACTCCAACATAGTTGTTCTAGCTACTGTTTTCTGTTATGAACTGATGCTACACCCTTCTCCCCCACCCATCCCCTCTAATGGCATTCATTAACAACTGACAGTAAAATTAAATTTGTATATTGAACCTTCATCACAACAACTTGCACACTGTTCAATAGTCACTTCCGTGTTCATAATTGGGAAGATCACTTTTAGCACGAATCCATCTTGGAAACAAGGTTACCCGGTTCCCACTTCTACTTTATACATACAACTAACCATGTATACTAATACACTAATAGACACTTCCATGTTCATGATTGGGATGATAACTTTAAAATTTTGGCTTGAATCTTGGTAAACGTATTTTCATTTCCACTTTCTCCGATCACATATTTTTAATGTACAACATACATTCTATGGAAAGTTATCAAATGATTACATACAATCCAATAGCTTTTGTACCTTTAGTTGCTATTATGAACTGATCACACTGCCATGTCTACTAGCATTCTTTAACATCTAACAGTCAAAATGAAGATATAAAGTTAAACCACTCGAGTACCCTTCATCACATCAATGAACTTGTCAATGCACTGTTAAATATGAAAATCGGGAAAACACCAAGAAGTTGTAAAAGGGAAATTAAATCAATAGGAGACAAAAACCCACTCAAAATTGCCTCCCTACGGTTTTTCTAGAAATCATTAAAAACTTACACTAAAAATTAAGACATATATATGTAAAAGAACTGTTCAATATGAACATAATAGTAATAACAATTGTAAAATAAAAAATACCTGGAAATAGGAAAAACCTCAAACCTTGTAATGATCTCTGTGTATATCTGGCTATTTACATCAGCTGAACCACGGTACATAGTTTATTATTGAAGTGAAAGGAATAAAGTATAGTTGTATGCTGATGATGCTTCTTACTCTCGTGATAACGGATGCAATATTTAGATAAAAAGCTCTTCATTTACATAAAATATTTGAGGGTGTGACATTGTGAATAAATTCCTCACTTAATGTTTAATGCTTACGATTTTATATTTACCAGTAGGGTCTCGTTAGGTGTTATAGTTTACTCACAATGGAAATGATTTCTGTACATAATTTTAATTACATCCTGAAGCTTCGGAAGTCTTTTAGTTTGGTTTGTTATGGATCATTCTCCTGTTGGTCTAAATCAATGGTCAAAGCAGTTGATCTCTTGCATTATGTTTACTTATATACTTTCTTCTCTCTGACTGTTCTTGTAGTTTTATCAAGAATGCTAAGAATCGTCCATGCTGTAGCTGCTCTACCTCTCTATATCAAGATTACAGCAGAGCCTGTCACAGTCACACCATGGCCAGTAGAGCTTAAAATTCTACTGACGACCATGTATAATAAAGCAGTAATAGTCACGTCTGTGTTCATGATTGAGAAGATCACTTTTAGCATACCTCTATTTTGGTTGCCCTGTTTTCATTTCCACTCCTTCTTTATAACCATACTCTCAACCAGGATATTTTACATAAGTTGTGTTTCTAACACAGACTTTAATAACATGTCATTAGTTTTAACCGAAAACTTTTTGCATGCTAAAATTTCCTCCTAATTATTCCAAGACATAGAGTAGAGTTCCTTACAATACCATTGTGTGTCTTTACAGGGTTTAATGGCACAAATTAAATATTGCAGTTGGATTTGAGTTAGTATTTCTTGAATTTCTAACATATTTGGAAGCATTAGTTAATGGCTATCCTTGTGACAGGGAAATGAAGACTTTTAAACATATTTCATTTGAGGTACAGCCATGTCTCTGCTTTTTTGAAATTTTGAAAAGTGATTTTTTTCCAACACAATATTGTCAACCTTGATATTTGAGTATTCATTACTTTCTCTTGAATGTGAAGAAAATGCAGTCATCATCATCATCACCACCATCAATCAGTATTTATAAAGCGCTGATATTGTGGTACACTTCAAAAGCGCCTTGAATGAGAAAGGTTTTAAGCTGTTTCTTGAAACTGTTCAGTGAGTGGAAATGTCTGAGATAATGTGGCATGGAATTCCATAAACGAGGGTCAATTCTAAGAAATGCATGACCACTGTATATCCATTGAATTTGAAGCAAGGTTCAATAAGGAGTTAACATGTTGAGAGCGGAGAGAATGAGTTGGCTTGTAAGGGGAGATGAGATCACACAAATATTGAGGTGTTTGCCCATCCAAGGCCTTCCAAGTTAGCAAAAGAATTTGGCAGTTGATTATTTGTTAAATTGGAAGCCATGAAGGTGATATTGTGCTGAGGAGATATGCTCAGGTTTTCTCACGTTAAGAATAACTCTAGCTGCACTTGTTTGGACAACCTGTAGCTTGTTTATTAAACATTTGTGAAGGCCAACTAAGACAGCATTACAACAATCTAGACGAGATATGACAAAGGCATGAACCAATGTTTCAGCAGTTCTGATATCAAGTGACTTCAATATGGCATTGATGTTGTGCAAGTGATGGTACGCTGCCCTGCAGATTGATGACACATGAATGATACCCAGGTCACGTACAGATGATGAGTTCTCAACAACATCACTCCCCACTTGGATTTTACAGACCTGGACCCTCTCCTTGAAGTATGGAGGAGTTAAAACAATAGACCAGTCTTGTCATCATTCAGTTTGAGATCATTAACTTTCATTCATAAACGTGGGTCTGAAATACACCCCTCAATGCAATGCTGAATGACATCATGTTCACCACTGTTGGTATCTAATTTGAAGAACATCAACAATTGGGTGTGATCCACATACATATGAACATCTAGGTTGTGATTCCTGCATATAGCTGCTATAGGGGAGAGTAAATTTTAAACAGCTTTGGTCCCAGCAAATACCCCTGGGAAACGCCAAACGTTAGCGCTGTTGGTTGCGACGAAACTTTCTTCATCAACACTTGTCATTAACATACACTACAAAATTACAGCTCTAGTAAGTGTAAAACTATGATAATGAGGGCTCCATTCAACAAAGCAACTGACCATGCAGAATTTGCACCAAAAAACTGCAAAAATGTCAACTCTGCAGTTTCTACTTGATTTCATAGGAGATAAAATCAAAACCAAAGGATTTATTCCGTTGCAGATGTTGACGGATTGTCTATGCTATCCATAGGTATGTTAGATTGACTACTTGACCCAAGCTGTGAAGATGACAAGTTTCTCTGTCTGGTAACCTTCGTTTGCGTAGAATCCGTTCTCCTAAATATTCCTTTAAATGCAGGATTGGCCACACACAACAAGAGGAACATTAAGATGCCTTGAATTGAGATGAAGAAACAGTAGAGATAATCAAATATCAGAGTTTTGGTATCGACGGCAGCAGAAAATCCGAAAATCCAAGACAGACCAAGTACGAACCAGAAGAGAATCGCGTGGCGGACTCGCTTGATGATCTCATTACGTTTGGCGTTTTCGGCTGTTTTACTGACCATTAGAGGGCGGCAGAGAATTTTACGAATCACCCAGATGAAGATGATGAAATTAAACACAAACATGGCACCCACTTCCGTCAGAAAACCAAAGTAGAGTGCATAACCAGGATGGATGAAGCAGCTTTGGAGAGGGAAAAATAGATTTAGAGCAAAACGAAGCCAAAAACATAATAAATAACAAGGCCAGATATTTAACTAGGCACTAGTATGGGGTAATTAAGAACTAATTATGGAATATTCCTCATACGTAACTCTTATAATATCAATATGCATGTCAATGTCAATATGTATCATAACAGAAAGGTTTCAGCAACCTGTGGCATAAAATGGATTTTGTTCACGTTTGTCGTAATTTGGAATAATACATCACAATCAGGAAAATACATTCTTTCACCATTTACGCCACGTATCCCAACCCCAACACCCTCCTCCACCGCCACCACAACCACTATTGATCCAACACCCTTCCTGAAGTGGTAATGATTGAGGATTTTGCTAGTAAATTTAATTGTGTCGGTCATTGCATGCTAATTAAAAGGGGACAAAAAGGCTTTGATTAACCTCCTCCTCTTGAATTTAAATCTAAGATAAAGAACTGGTAGCAACGAGCACCCTCGGTATATATCATCACCATAGCCATGTGCCTTACACCTAACCTTCGTAATCAAAAGAAGAGAGAGGCTGAAAAAGTCAAAATGTCTGAGACTTACTAGCTCGCAGATTGGAAATCAGTGCTATTGTCGAGGAACACCACAAGAAGAGCACAAGCGGCCGGTAATCCTGATGGTAACAACAACAAAAACAATCAGAAACATTATGATATTCAAAATTATATTTCATTATTTAACTGCTTAACAAGTTTCCTTTGGTGACCCAAATAATTGGACCACAAGTCAAAGTTTGAAATATTGTCAATCTTTATTTGTGGGTTGTACTCTATGGACCATCCTCCATTACCTATTCAAAGTAATCGTCCATTTGATACCGTCATTGGAATTCTGTCGGAATCCGTGTATAATTCCATCCCATTAATAAGTTATAATTATCCCCAAAACCTCACTTACCATAGGCTAGTAGACAAGCTATTGGTATAAAGTGTCGAATGGTGCTCCTTTCAGCTTTGAGGAATAAATAGTACATGTTCATAGCTTCTGTGGACATCCAAGCCAAAGTAGCAAGACAAAAGAAATGAATGAACACTGAGGCTACCGTACACTGGATCTCCTTCCCCACTGCTAGAGGGCTCAGTAAGAAGGCAATGTAGAATCCCAGGAGAGATAGACAAAGGTTGATGTGGATATGAGTCGGCTGCTTCGACCTAAAAGATCTAAAATAAAATTAGTATAAAATTACATAAAATATTAAAGATAATCTTTTACAGTTAACAAAGACCTTCAGTGATTTCCTGCTACTACAGTACTTTTGATGTAGTGATCAACACTCAAATGAAATCACCTGTGCATCCTATTACAGGGCTTTGCACAATGTAAATAGATTTGAAGCTATTTGAATCCCAGTCGAAGAGACTCTTGAGATGATGATATACAGTTACAGTCGCAAAGTAAGGTGACTGGGGTTACGGCAGGTCAAGTTGCTTAGTTTTGTGCCCAGGCTCTATCTGGGGTGACATTTGTACGATGTATGAAGTATATACAACATCGAATTTCGATAGAGAAAGACACAGATCTTTATAAATATTAACATATTACATTAATATACATTAAAAAACACATGAAGACAATCATCTATGCTGATATGATGACATTCGTAACTTATTACAGCAACAATTAAACTAACAATATTGGTACAGGCCAATATTGTAAGATTGCAAAAGAAGTAGCGCTAAATTGGGGATGTGATGCTTAAGAACGTCATTGATGATGGACTTTATGTGCTCAGTAACTTACTTTAAGGAGACAAAGATTATCAGACATCCTACCAGAGCTAATCCCGAGATTATCGATCCAATCAAAGTAATATAGTATAGAGTAATTTGAGCCTCCACGGGTCCCTTACGAACTCTCTGTTGAACAAGAGAAAATATGAACGGATTTACTCAAAGTTAGCAGGTTGCCTCATGTACCTCGTATTGTTGTACAGTTTATATTTACTTACTTCACATGTGATTGCATGTATGGTTTTCCAAGAAATGTTGAAAAAAACAACCTATGCATGTTCCATGTGAGAACCATCATGTGTTTCCTTTTTAACATCGATTA
>KN884109.1:49231-61977 GCA_000934455.1 Apostichopus parvimensis
TGAGAGTATCGATCGTTTCTGCTCCTAGCAGCAGTGCTTTCTTTGTAACTCTAATCGGATTAAGTGCATGCTAGCTCTGTGGTGGAATATTTCGGAAAGGCTCGGGAGTGATCACTTGAGCTTGCTGCAATAATGAGACACACCTGAGTGCACACGAGCTGTGCTCTTCCGCGGCATACCGCAACGGCGAGTTTTGAAAAGGCCCCTTACTAACCACAAATTGGGATGAATATACAAGTGTTACACTTTGTAATAATATTATTGACAAACAAGCACAGGTTAACTTACCCTCCACTACACTGATATCAAAAACACAATCAGCTGTGTTCCCACTTGGATCTGCAAAGATGTAAGTCACTGTTGTTGTTCCTGTCTGAAAGAACTGTCCAGGTCTTCGTGTAGCTGACAGAACTGATGCTGTACCTGAATTGTCTGTAGCTGTTGGCTCTGTAAACTGTACCACAACACCAAAGCTATTTAGCGGTATCTGTCGGGTAACATCATTGATGCATCTGACTACAGGTGGTTTATTGTCCACTGAGGATGAAAAAACAGTTTAACTATCAAGAAAGCTGAAATAAATTCTGTACACTATCATAAAAAGTAGCCATATTAAGAATATTTGGTGACTTATATTTAATAATCAGCAACAAATTCAGTTAAACAGATACCTGTGAGAGATTTGGAGAACAGCAATACAGCATGATGCCTCAAGGATTAACATTTTATAAACATTATCAAGCAAAGCTCATGAACCATATAGCAATATTGATTTGTAGCTGACTCTTCTGTTCTGAGCAGGAGCTTCTATTAAAATCAGTCTTTAGAAATTGATGATATGATACTGAAGCGAACCGCGGATGGCGGGGGAAATTACCGGATTTAGGGTCCTACGCTTCAAACTCATAAGTTATAAATGAGGCTGCAAGAGTGTTCTTGCGTTGAAACAACGGCTGACTTTTATTATACAAACTCTACAAAATGATAATATACATATGAACAAATGGCTTAATAATCTTAAATGGCTTAATAAACTCTTTACTCCTAATTAAAACTATCCTGACTCGGGGAAAACCTATACTCAATACTATGTAATATGCACAGAACCTACGCTCAATCTATGACATATTAATACACAAATACAATACTCAATACAATAATGTATAAAGTGTATAAAGAACAATGTAAAATGAACATAATGAAATAATCTGCATAAATAATACAATATGTTTGCCAACAGGCGAGGAATTTTAGCACCTTCGTAATGGTCAGGGCAACCTATGCCAGCTGCAACACATTATAGGCCTTTTCATCTAACTGTTCTTAGACAGCAGGAATCACCACCTCCTGAACCCACAAACTCTCAAGAGACTTGTCACTCTATAGCTATCCAAAAAGGCTAAGATTAAAGGACAAGCTCTGAGACAACTCTTTAGAAAACAACAGTAACAATCATGTTCAAAATACAAAATACGAATACGCTCTTTACACTGCGAGCAGTACAATACTAAAATACAGGTACAATAAATAATCTCTCAATACAACTGTAAACTGAAACCCAACCGGTACTGTAAGTTACAGCACAGTATAAAGTACGCAATACTATACACGTGTTTTACAATACACAACACACGCTATAAACCCATAGGACCCAGGTCCAAAACACAACCTATCATGTACTCTATACGGTAAAGTACAGCCTAGCCAAACACTTAAAACTACAATTCAATTAATTAACAATAAGGGTACGTACGGCATTTAATATTTATGACTTAAACTCTTACTACTGAAGTCAACTCGCTCGCGATGAAGAAGAAGAAGAAGAGAACTCTACGCTCGCGGGAAAGAAGCTCGCGGACATCGAGACTCCATCAACGCTAGCTCGCTATATATATATGATAGGTCCGCCATCTTGGATACCAGTGGCTTCGAGCCAGAAGCCGAACCAGCCAAAACCTGAGGCATCCTGCCTCTAAGAAGGGTGACATCTCCTCACGGACTCCAGATAGTAAAGATATATGTAAATCTGGGCTATTTACGACCCAAGATTAACGAAATATGACAAAATATGAAAGGGATAACGAGGCGAACCCCGGAGCTCTGCAGGGACGATGCTGCCATTAAAACGACGTATACAGAACTGAAGAATACACACATGCAAACAACTAACGCTACAACACAGTTTATTACGTAATACATGTATATCAACGAGTTTAAGAAATCTGGAGGATTCATGTCAATTGGGCGCGCGCGTACCATGCATGGAGGGTCATGTGATGTGTTCCAGGGTGGTACCAAACTGATATTTCTCTGTAGCAGTTCGAGAATAATGTTAGTGACTTCGTGAAAGATTTGCACCAAGACGAATCGGACATGGGAACTAACGGCGTAAGAAGGTACTGGTACTTCAGGCCTACGTAATAGTGCTAATATGCTAACGTTAAACATGTGAACCAAATCAGTAGTTCCACGGTTGTCAAGGGTGAGCGTTTGGTGCTGTGGGGAAATGTTTAGTTCAGTGCTACCACGAAATTCTCCATGGAACAGAGCCTAATGCTGCTCGACGGGAATATAGCTATCACGTTAGGCTACAGGCACGGTTATTGCTAGGTAACGGGTGTCGTCTGCTGCTCTAAGCACGCATACACATTTACGTACTAGTTGGGTGAAATCATCATGCGTAATGGGGAGAGTAATATATTAGTACCACCCTGGAACACATCACATGACCCTCCATGCATGGTACGCGCGTACGCGCATATTTACTGTGTGATAGTTCCTCCAGATTTCTTAAACTCGTTGATGTATATACTCAACGGGTGCATACAACAAAATTTCACTTTACTACAATACATTTATCACAACCTCAACAACTAAATCAACTGAAGATAGCACACAATCATCAGTACTAGTTGTTGCTGTACTTTGGTTTGTGTCACAAACAATTAAGGGATTCTTTTTCTAGATAACAGTAATAATAACAAAAGGTTTATATTGCCCACATATTTACACTGCAGAGCACTCAAAGCACAAAGAAAATATAACCAATATATAGACACCCACACACACATACACACACACATACACACGCACATATGCCATCATGAATGCAAAGGTTACGATAATCATCGAAACCAAAAACTATTTTGAGATACAAAAATTGTGTATGAAGGAAGGCATATCTTGTCTGCTAAGTTTGCGACAAAATGTGAAAGTTGCATTATGGGTAATTTAACAAAGCAACATGTTTAGTTTAAAGGCTTTGCTATTTAATATTAATATATAGGTAACTAGCTCTACAATTGTGAAAAAATAATCTTCTATCTGGTTTGTGATATATACATTATCACATTTGGAAGTTGGCACTTTTCCTGTGTATGTCCAAAACCAAATTTCATCTTTTTTACAAGTCAGGTAGTAAAATTGTTCTGATTATAATGAAAACTAATAACCGAAGAAGACTTTTATTGCCTAACATAAACACACAAAAATTAAAAAGAAATTGAGTATTTATGTGAAAATCTTATCGACGTACATATTTTACGTACGTCCATAACTGTACGTCCATTACCATTAACATACAGTGCACATGACTGTTGTGTAACTTGCTGTGTTAATTAGTTACTTACAGATAATTTCTATTGTTTACATTAACATGAAATCAACTGAAAAAAATATACAAACAATAATAAAAAGGCCAAAATTCATGAAAATAGACAAATGGAAAGCTTAACCGCAACACTGCAGACACATGTTATTAACTGCAAAGTTCATTCACTTACAGGTTCCTTAACATATTATTCAGAAGATATTTTATAATTCATTGCTGTCATTTATTGGAATAAATCAATAACATATGAAGTGAGTTTTTCTTGTTGTTTTGAATCTGTAAAAATAAAAAAACCTAAAACATGTTGAACAAAAGTTTGAGCAGCTTAACATGTGTATTTAGTTAATTGACCAGTTATTTGGTTACACAGTATGCAGAAATGTGTATGGACAATCATTATTCATTATTACTGTATTATTTGAGTGTTTACTGCTAAGAACATTTGTTGTTAAGTATTAACTTTTACTGCAGTATATAATCATTACTTTTTGTACTTTAAGTGCCAACTTCATGAGGAATGGATCTGTGGCATCAACAAAATATGTGGTTAAAAAAGTGTCGTAGTGCCAACTTCATGAGGAATGGATCTGTGGCATCAACAAAATATGTGGCTAAAAAAGTGTCGTAGAGCAGCATGAGGGCAGTGGCGGAGCGTCCATACAGTCAGGGGGGGGCAGATGCCCCCCCTGACGGACTCAAATGGACTGCTGGCGCCCTTTTCAGCTTTTTACCACTTTTTACTTATTCGCAATTATTGACTTTTTTATTGCGCTCTCATCTACCTATTGACATTTGTCACATTTTTTTGGCAATAACACCTATTTATACTACGTTTATCTGCAAATTAGCAAGGCCCGGAAAGGGTCATTTACGGCGATCTAGGGAGTATCCTTACTCAAAAATTTCGGTACGCTCCGCGCCAACCCGTGGTGGCGCTCCGCTTAGATAGTGTCGGAAGCGCCCCTGCAGACCATTCTCGCCCCCCTTGACCAATACCCCTAGCTCCGCCAGTCCTTCTCTTTTATTATTTATGTAAGACTTTCATACCATGTTCAATGTATATTTCAATCAATAGTATTCAAAACTTGACATGTGGTTTGAACTTGTGTATGTTTTAATTTTTTTCCGTACGTCCATAACTTTCACATGCATACGTCCATAACCATAAACCTACTTAGAAAGCATGACATAAATTAATTCATTTTACTGTTTGGAAGCTTTGAGTCCTGTTCATAGGTACATGCGTGTGATTTGTTTTCCAGACCTCAAACTTCACAGTTTTTGCAATGTATAAAAAATCAGATTCTCTGTGTATGTTTTTTGAAGAACACAGTGCTTTCTATACCATTGAAGCTCCATTGTGATATCAAGGCTTAACTGCCAGGTAAGGACTCTGTCGGTCTGTTACATGATGTTGTTGCATTCCTATAAAACCAGACTTGTACACACACAAATAACCACCGTTACGGTTGAAACAATCTGACCTGGTAAGATCACATTCAGTACTTTGTGATGTCAGACACTCATTAACATATATAACCAGAGAAGCAAATGAAAGTCAATAGTCATCAGTAATTCTGCTAGACTATTAAATCTATACCATATTAAAAGTTTATAGGAACAGTCAATAAAGCATGGTATTCATGTCAAACGTCAACAACTTTATAGACAAAACACTTGATGCTCAGGAGAGGTGTTGGGTGGTGCTTTATATTCTAATCATCTATGATTTATTTCAAAGTTTGTTTTCTTATTTTCAACAAGAGTTGTTTCTTTCAATTTTTCTCAATAGTTGTTCTTAGCAAGAACAGCAACTTATTATGAATGTGTACAGGGATGCTTGTTAACAGTTATCAGATGGCCCAAGATGAATTTAAGTTCATGTAAGATGAATAGTTCCTGGAAATTCAACATTAGTCCAATTTACTCCTACTTAAAAAATTGTCCATTTTCATAAATTCATCAACTAGTTTTGGAATAGTATAAAAAAAGGACTTTAAAACAATGGTCGTTTGGGAAAACTTCATGACTTTTATTTCCAGTATAAAGTATAAACCACAAGAACAGAGCAAATGCAAAGATGTTATGTTTAATTTGATTACTTGAAATGAGACTATTAATGCACATTTCTACTTAGTTGCAGGATTTCACTATTTTAGTTATTTTAAGTTCTAATTTATTTTATTTACACTATTTCTTCAATACTTTATATAAGATTACTGCATGAGCTTATAAATTACTTCAAAAGTAAGACTCAATAGGAGGAAAAGGAGAAATGCAACAATTTCTGCAAATTTTTAAAGGGATGACCCCTCCTCTTATTGAAAGACAACATGCAAGTAGATGAGTTTCAGATAAGTTGACATTAATATCATTATTTTAATCAATGTAATACCATAGCCATACTAATTGCATACACTGTTATGGATTTTTTGTATATGAGATGCCTACTTTTGGTCTGTAACAGATACAACAATTTAATGTGATGCGTGCATATATTTCAAATTATACTTTGAACAAAACATGGAATTGAGTAGTCTTCCCGAAATGGTAATATTATTGTGTGTACTTTGTTTTAAGCCTTCAGAACCCCCGCTCCCTTTGTACAGATATGTCTAGTCTAGTTGAGACCCTAGTATGAACAGCCTAGTATACCTTTCTTTGTCATAAAGCTAGTTTCCCGTATATATTTGCTGTACTAACCAGAGAACGCCCGCGGCAAAGCTTTCGATACTAGGGACTTGCACATTTCTCCCAAGCTATCTTATGTTTTCCTTTGATTTTGGCAGATTTGCTTCTGAAAAGCGAAGAAGCCAATCAGGTTTGCCAATTGGGCCAACTCCCCCAAAATGTTTATTCAAGCCCTGCCTCCTGCAGTGAACAGTCACTTGGCCTTTGATTGGTTTGAACACTGCGAGAAGAAACATGATCTTGCATGACACTAAATTTTGTAATAATAATATGAATAAAGATTTTGTGGTTGGCATAAGTTCACTCCCATCTTTGTAGAAAGACGTTTGTATAGGACAGATCTTCGGGCATGTAAAATACAGTGAGCAAGCACATTCATGGTAGGCAGAAACGGAGGCATGTACAGCTTGCACGCGAGAAAAAGAGTATTACAAACGACTTGGCTTAGACTAAGACATGTCTAGTTTCAAGAACTAATCCATCATGCCCATGCTGTGTAGTGGGTAAGGTGCTGATGTCCCTTGACCTTGGTAATATATAGGTCTAGTGAGATGAGTTGAACATATCTTACAAATAGATATATCAGTATCAGATAACCTTGTCCTGTTTAAAAGCTACATAGTCATAATATGTTTCACAGGGTATTCTTTAATGAGTGGATTGGGCACTGATTTAGGTAGACCACAAAATGTGCTTTGTTTTTCACATCAACTAGCCACTAACTGAAGTTAAAAAAAAACCATTATTTTTCATTATTCTTATAATTTTAAATTTCACTTATAGTTGAGGTCAAATGATTTTTCTGATATATGTTATGACCATACATATAATTTGGAAAAGTGGTGTTAAACTTAATGCAGTTATTATTTGTAGTTTCTTGAGCCATTAGCTGAAGATACAATTGATGGTACAGTGTTATTACAACTGGTGATTGGTGCAACATGAATTATCCAGTTTTTACTACATTTATGCATAAAGTCTTGTCAGACGTGTGATGTATCCAACTTCTAATTATATTGTACCTAAATTATGTTCTATAGCATTGTTTTACAGAGGCTGTACTCCCAATACTGCACTGCTATAAGTAATATGATATGGAAAACCAAGATAACTTAATTTTGTCAGTGAGAATTAGGAACTCTTGAACTTACTCATAGTGATAATCTGAAAAGTGCACTGTGTATCAGGATAGTTGTCACAAGTACAAGTAGCCTGCTGCTGTGATAACACCCTGAATCCAGATTGAGGATCACATGTAGAAGGAGATGAGATCCCCATAAACATACAGGAAGGATTGGTAAATGACAGCTGGTCACCAGCATATAATACCTGTGATACTGGACAATCCACATAAGCTGGAAATGATAAAAAGAGAGGAAAGATGCTGGATGCAAACATTCCGTTATGTCCAGAAACTGTAGTATTATATCCACAATTCGAAGCTAGAATCTCACTGGTCTCGAATTACGGAGAAACTGCATTTGTACACATTTCAATTGAAACTCATACACCAAAGCAAAATCACTGCATCACATTGTACAAGTATAATATTGTTCTGACAAATGGTTTGTATTTATAAAATGAGGTGTTTTCATGAAATATATACTTATGTTACTTCAATGTATAAATCACTGCAAAGTATTAGACAAATTCCATTGCAAACCAAATTAATTGAAAAATATTAACAGACTTTCTGTTTTCACAATATATCAGCAGAAAGTAACTGTTAAACATTAATAGTTACTTATGTTAAAAAAAATTTTAACTCCCGTTTAATACTGAATAACCCCCCTTTAATATTCTGGCCACATTGATGAATTATAAGTTATTTATGAAATCAGTAATTGTGTTTAGATTACAAAAATGGATTCTTGGCAGCAGCAGGTGAGGGAGCAGAATTCAGTAAACTAATGATTGTACAACTAACTACAGAAGTAGGCCCTCAGCTCAAAAGAAATTATTATTATGGGATGCTATTTACAGTTTCCTTCTTTGTGGAATTATAGCCTAACCCTAAATATATTATTATTAAGTGGCTCCATATATAGTTGGGAATTTTAAAGCTTCATCTACAAATGTCCATCAATAATGAATATCTGTAACATTTTAAATGTTTTCCTTTTGTAATGGTTAATTATAGAACATACAATTTCTTGTTCTTTGCAGTGTGAGAAAGTATGTAAGAGGGATTAAATTGCTCCAATACATGGATTGCCTACAAATTTGGAGAATATATCTACAGGGTTGCTGTACAAGATGTATTCAAAAATAGCTTAAGAGAATAAATAGATCTATTTCATATTATCACATGAAACTTATGTCCGTAAAATAAAGCAATAACACATTACATCTTGCATAACTTTCTAGAATGCGAGAGCCTCTATGACAGATAGGATAGTTTACCTGATAAGAATATATGACTTTAAAGTCTGGAGGAAGTTTTGTTTCTCCCGAGAATCTATTACGTAGAACAGATGTTAACATTACTGAAGGACCAAAAACACTTTTAAGTTAGACAACCTTTGCTACCGATTTACTCACCTTCAACTGTGACCATAAAACGACATTGAACATTTTGGTAAATGAAACAGGTACAGGTTACTTCAACATCTGACATAATTCTAGAATCAACCACAGGGCTGCAGAATGATTGAGAGGTAGAACTGCCAACTTTGTCGATACAGGTCGGAATTGAATACATCAACTGGCTATTAAATTGTAAAGTCAAGTCATCTGGACACTGAATAGTGGCTGGAGCACCTACAGCCAAAACAAAACACACACACATACATTGGTAATCATAAGAGCTGAAGAGTTATGTGATAGTCTCAGAACTACAGAGTATAGGAATAAATTGCAAATTTGACATTTATTGAGAGCTGCTTCATACATCATCTTTACTACATGTATGCTGTTGGTATTCCATATTCATCAAGTCTTCATCTTGCTTCTGTCCTGGTTGAAGTACTTAGTATTCATGGTTCCATTCAGATTCATTCCACAACAATAGTATACAAAAGACTGAATGAAGCCAACAAGTACAAACTCTGTCCATAATATTACAGATATCTTGTAAAATATGTGAAAATACAAAGACAATGCAGTCTGGAATGATAGGTTTATTTTGCTGCTACTAGTAGTCATCAGCTGAAAATTTAAATTGCAGTATCTCTATCCACAGTTATCTCACAGCTTTGATACCAAATGAATATAATCAAGGCATATTGTTTAATTACAAATTAACATTAGATCTAGATAATCAGAGAGCAAGGGGGGGGGGGGCATCCCTACCAATAATAGGACATAAAACAATAACATATCTTTAACACAATTTTAGATTTGGTCATGGACCTGCCAGTGATCAGTTAGCTTCTTAATACCGACAACCAACCCCATGGCCTACAAACCAAGTACAAGTTATATCAACCAAGGTATTTTCTCTGTAATTACCACACAAAAGCTGTTAAGCTTTTGGACTATGTTCGCCAATCTGAGTGACCCTTTGCTTCTCCCCTGCCTTTCAAACCAAGTACAATTTATATCAACCGATGTATTTTCTGATTAATTACAACATAAAAAAGCTTTTAAGCTTTAAGACTTAATTCACCACTCTGTGTAACCATTGCTCCTCATGTAAAATTAGTAAATGTATTTTATTCAAGTGCTTGTGTTCACACATTTATCTGATCCGTGTGAACTAGCTAACACTATCATAAAGAAAAGGACCTGCATGTTGATCAAAGAAACCTTTAGAGGTGAAGAGTTCATTTCAACCAAACCATGCATGGTACCATTAAGAATTTCAGTATTTTACTATGTGGACCTTTATATCATGTTTTGAAATTCACCAAAAGCTATATTTTGAAGGTCAAAGGGTCAACTGATTGTGATAAAGAAAGAATTCTTCAAAATGAATGTAAACTTGCAGTAAAAGTAATACATTTCTAAATTTTCCAGTTTGTATTCGTTTTACACCAATATGAGAAATATCCAGGCAATGAAATATTGCTGACTGAATCTAACTTTTTAACTACTCACATAATTACCTTCAAGGTTTGAAAACTGCAGCAAAGTTTCTTTGATGGTTCATCAATTGCAATCAATTTAACAAACTCATAAATTGCATTAAATGGTACTTTAGATAAGGCTTTTGAACATGGTCAGTGTATCAGTAATATTCTGGTTAGATATATTATCACAATAATATTTAGGATAATTTTCTCAATTCCTTTAAAACATTGAAGTTTGCAATAGATTGATCTTATTGATGTTCATACATTTGTTCATGCACAGAACAGGGAGTTACTTGTAGCTAACTATTACTGTTACACAGTTTGATTAAGTCTTTCAAAATATTATAAACATAGCTAACAATATCATCAATGCATGTTAACCTTTTGGCAGTGAGGCAGTAACAACCAAACTTTGAATAGTAATTGTTCATCATACATGACATTTATTAAACAAAAGTTTTTCAAATATCTTCCATGATTACACAAGCAATCATGGGCAATGATTTATAGTGACATATACTAAATAACTCAGTAAACTGGGATGGTCTCCTCAGTGTTATAGATATCAAAACTCTTACATGGACAAAATTAAAGTATAATTTAAGGCCATCACCTCCCAGCATATATCAATATGCCAAATGTAGCTGACCTATCTCTTAAGTTTGCTATTCATAAACTGTAGTATAAACAAGAGTTGTTATAACTTCTTTCATAGATTTATATCACATTTGAATATAAAATGAACAAACTTTAAAACAGAATGCAAAATGCATTGTGGTTTCGATGATGTAAAATGAGCAGTTTTCTTCATTAATTTGACATAATGTACAGTGAGGGTGTACATGTTTACAAAGGTTTCACAATTTGACCTCTGATGACCCCAAATGACCTTTGCCCTCCACCAAAAACAATAGGCTTCTTTTACACAAGTTGGTACTTCTACACACCAAATATGAGGTCTGCCCATGATTCCCTTCTTGAGATATCGAGTTTACGAGGTTTTCACAATTTGACCACTGGTGACCCCAAATGACCTTTGACCTCCACCAAAAACAAAAGGCTTCTTGAACTTAATGTGGTTCTTCTACAAACCAAATATGAAAATGGTCTGATCTTCCCTTCTTGAGATATCGTGTTTACAAGCTGGGCATCACAAACGCACTCACATACACACACGCACGCACGCCATCATGAATGCAAAGGTTACGATTATCATCAAAACCAAAAATGGAAGAATGGCTATTAATAATGCATCTCATCTCTCACACATGTACCACAAAATGACCCACTAAAACTGGCTGTATACTTTGCATGCCTGTATACTTTAGAAATATAAGATGTTTAAAGTTGTTCATTAATTGCAATGATTTAAAACTTACCTGTGACTGTCACCTGGAAACTGCAACTGTATGCTTGATAGCTGTTACATGTACATGTAACATCAATATCATTAGTTGGAGTAGTTCCTGATGAATGTGTGCAAGTTGCAGATGATCTCAAATTATCATTTGTATTTATACAAGATGGAGTAGCATACTGCAGAGGGCTACCAAAAGTAACCATCATAGGATTAGGACACTGGATGGTGATAGGTAAACCTGAAGAAGACACAAATAGTAATAAAGATATAGTAGCATATTAATTAATGCTATTAGGTATGTCCAAATTATGTATGAGTAAGCTATGAACAGGGTACAATCAGAAATGCAAAGTTGCATTGAGGTTACTATGCTACTGATTATTAAACATGAAAATTAGGACCAATGAAATGACCCAAATGTTGAGACTGTTCAACTAATTTAAGCTACATTTGAAATGTTGGATTTTATTGATAATTGCACATTGCTTTCAAATTAAACCACACCCACTTATTTATAAACATCACATTTTAGTGTTGTACCAATGTCCGTAATATCAGCTTTTACGGATATCTAAATCGGACCATACTGATCGATATTTGAAAATACATGACCAGGTGCAGATATCTCGTTTACTCTCAAGCATAATGCAGTATAACACTATTGTTAATTTTCCCTTTTTAATCAAAGGTACTCAAGTCTTGTTTTGTATTTTTTCCCTTTCATTCAGAGGCAAACATTGCAAACATGACAGTTGCAACATTAAACAACAATTAGAAAGCTACTATGATACTGTACAGTGTTATTGTGTTACAGACTGACTTAACAGTAGTCACAGTACTGTAATGCATACTGTGAAGAGAAGGCTACCATAAACATTGGTTCATTAGAAAACCATATTTTTAAAAATCACATCAATGACAGAACTCGATCGACACGACTGATCAGGTAGCTTCTTACAAATGTGTTTAAATTCATTTTCATTCATTCATTCATTCATTCATTCATTCATTCATTCATTCATTCATTCATTCATTCATTCATTCATTCATTCATTCATTCATTCATTCATTC
>KN884109.1:75227-92099 GCA_000934455.1 Apostichopus parvimensis
AATTGGAATCATGCAGGCCCTTTTCACAAATTTGGAGATATTGCTGGGGCAAATATATGACATAAAATCCTAGGGCATTTCCAGGGACAATTTTTGCCCAGATACTGTGCGGAACTAAGGAATGTCTGGTCAACTTACACTAAAATAAAGATCATTGAATGAGTCCTACACCTTTGGTGTTCTATAGTTTATCACTATAATTTTATTCAAATACAAATTCATTAATTGTCAAATTAATCTGTAAATCATCAATTGACAGAAAATGTTTACTTTATGAAATTTGAAAGTAGCTGTATCATTTGAAAGCATGATCCTGAACAATATGGAATGCTGAGTTTTAAGTTGAATTTTAAGGGAATTTGCAAATTGGGTGTAAATTTTATATTTAATATTCATCCCAACAATACACCTCCCTCCTCCCTCCCCCCCCCCCTCAAATTCTCTTTGTGGCTTTCTGTCACTACACCGGTGATGGTGAGGGTTATGTCTAAATTATAATAGTGTCAATTACATCAAATTAATGTTTTAAAGTCATATCAAGCTCTTTCCCTAAACTCACACATTCACCAGCTGCATTTGCTCAACAATTGTACATGCATAAAATATAAAGCAAGAATAATTCAAGATCAGTCAATGGCAAGTTCATACAATAGCATGACATCTTGAAAAAAATTATCAACTTGTCAAACATACAGCTCTACTGTAGGCATTTGCTACTTAAGGTGCATACATGCATCTACCAACAAGTTTCACAAATGTGTCAGTTTTTTCATAAGTGCATGAACAAGCAGCAGGTAAATGCTTCTAAACTATTAAACTGTGTTCACAATGAGCAAAAATTGTACATGTATACGTACAGGAAAGTTTATTACAATTTTATTATATCTATTTCTGCTATTTTGTCATTTATATTGCACTGTAACATTAATAAAATATTAAGGAACACAAACAAAATAATTGTCAGACAAAGATTTTAATAAACAGAAATTAAGATGATAAAGTACTAAATCATCATACAATTGAAACATTGTTCAGACAAGGCAAGTGTACAAAATCCCCTTATTGCAATATTATCAATATTTAATGTCAGATGATATTCATACCATTTAACTCTGTTGAAAAGCTTATTAATTTCCATCTGCAACCTTATTATGACTACATAGGTAATTTTTTCTTTGGAAAGGATCCTATGGAAGAATTTCTGATTGAAATTTGTTCTCTTCAATGTTAAAGCATAACCATCTCTTTCATTTCATTTGCCATGTAAGCTGATCAATGGAACAGTTGTAAATGTTATGTATAGGTTAAATGAAAATGCAAACTCATGTGTATTATAACAACATTCATTTAATTCTCTAATCAATTTTTTCTAATAATTGAAAAAGACACTTGAGTTATAATGCTAGAGCCTCAATGTTCCAGAATTTAAATTCTACTGATGTCCTTTATGCTCAGTGCATCTCTTAAGACATATATGGCCAGGTATTGCATGTGGAAGGCATATACTTTAATGCACAGAGCATTAATTACAAGAGTGAATACAATTACAAGAAAATTGAAAAGATAGAACCTTTAATAATATCCGAACAAAGACAACTTAGTTTTAAGAGTAATTCCTAGCTGCCCACTGACAAGAAACTTTGCCACTTGCTATAACTTCATGCTGTGTGGGATTGCCACTTCAAATATCAATGTTTTGAAGAACACAGTGCTGTCTAGACCATTGTAGCTCCATGATCAAATGAAGACTTTACTGTCAGGTAAGGACTCTGTCAGTCACTTACATGCTAGCAGTATCACAGTCACATCAGCACAGTAAATTGTTCAGTCAAGCGTGCACATTTCTGAACAATCGAATACATTTTATATTTTAGCCTCTGAAGAAGATCCTGCTAGGACCGAAACGTCAGGCCAACTTACTTTTATACATTTTATACTGTGTAAAGTACATATGTGTACATATATAGAATATACACAGCTTATTTGTAGAGAAACTACAATGGAACTTCATTGTTCAAAGTAAGTATACACAATTTTGAGTGGGCGAAATAATGACCATGTTGGGAGATGGGAGAGAGGAACGTCCTAACACAATGTATACATGGAAGGGAATTTCAAAGCAATGAAATGGTAGTTGTCTGTACAAAACAGAAATGTGTTTGGGATAATCTTGTGCAGTTGATATTCTATCACAAATGCATTAATCTTGAACATTTGTTCTAATTTTAACAAGGCTCAAACTTCCTTGACCTACCTATTTGTTCCTGTTTTATTAAAGATTGGCACCACTTGATAATCTATTATTAATCACATATTGCTGGCAATTAAAGGCAATCAGCTAGTATATGAGTTGTTCTAATCTACCAGAACAATGAACTTCTGACCTTGGCAGGGTGACTGCTGTACAGGAGATGGATATTGTTGCATTCCTATAAAACCAGACTTGCACATACAAACATAACCACCATCGAGGTTGAAACAATCTGACTTGGTAAGATCACATTCAGTACTTTGTGGTGTCAGACACTCATTAATATCTGTAACAAGAAGAAACAAAAAAAAGTCAATAGTCATCAGTAAATCTGCTAGACGAATTGTCTGGTGGAAGATTTTGATACATTGTCCTTGTAGTTGTAGTTATTATTTTTCTCTTTCTAACCATGTAAAAATTGTCCCCATTCGACGGTTTCTTCTTGTCTGGTTTTCATATTCACCAGTTTCTCACCAAAAGTACTGTTTGTTCGAAAGCATCAATATGGTGATTGACGTAGTTCAGGCAAATAGGCAAAACAGGCAACTTGAAGTTAGCACTCCCATTTCCGCAGCAAATACACTCTCACATGTACATGCACAGGTGATTGCCTATTATATCTAACGTACATATCGCAAACGTTTATAGCCTAGCTACTGTACCATGTCCAGTTGGTTTATGTATAGCGTTGCACATAATATACTCTCACACTCAACCACAGTTCATAAACTGTTCTTCAAAATCGCTGACATAAAATTCACGCATCAAATTTACAGTAAAAGGAAACTTGAAAAGTATTAGGAACACCGAAAGATGAAACTTGGCGGAAGCGATGTCAGAGCAGAATGTAGCACCGAGAAGCGTAAGCTTCGCAGAACTGTCTGATTGTAAACGTTAGAGTAGCCTACATGCCAACATTCTTCGCGTTGGAGCTGCATAGCGCGATGTATAAACAACAAAGAGTCTGCTGTTAAAACTTATCTTGTGTTACACAAAACCACCGATCTACTACATATATGGTGGCTTAAGGAGTTTTTGAAAACATGTCTAATTTATAAGAAATTTTCAAACAAAATTAAGGAAGAAATTAATCTGTATACAAACGCGGTTTTGGTTGTCATTACTGTAGGTACTGTACGGAGCGTGGGTTATGTCGCAATCTGCATTAGCGTAGATAACGTCACGTTCTGAACTGTTCAAATCATATTAGAAATGTCCATCCTTAACGATTAAAAAATTGTTTCTCTGTCAATCGCAACATTAGCGTTCTCATACTTTGACAACATGTTTGGAAAATTATTTATCATTTTTTAAGGTAACTTCTTTGGGCCACCAGACAATCCTTTTAAATTTATACCATAGTAAAAGAACATAGGAACAGTCAATAAAGCATGGTATTGATGTCATATGTCAACAACTTTACAGACAAACACTGAATGCTCAGGAGGTGTTGGGTGGTGGTTTATATTCTAATCATCTATGATTTATTTCAAAGTTTTTTTTCCTATTTTCAACTTCTTTATCAAACAAGCTTTGTTACTTTCAATACAAAATTCTCAATTGTTGCAAGAACAGCAACTTATTATTAATGTGTACAGGGATTCCTTTTAACAGTTATGAGATGGCCCAAGATGAATGACTTCATGTAAGATGAATAGTTCCTGGAAATTCAACATTAGTCATACTTTGGTAATATCACACCCAAGTAAGGAGACTCCTACCACACTTGTTAAATAATGAAGTATTTATGTGATATGAGCTAAGATGATCTACTTTAGACCAACCTCAAGTACTACATTTTATAAAACATAATAATGGAACCATGTAGTTTTTTAAGTTGCACAGTAATAATCCACATATTTCAGTACATTCCTATTGCAAACTGAGATTATTATAGGCAGTCAACAGCCAATTTCTTGATGATTAGAAAAGATTTTTAGTCTGCAGCAAACTTTTTCTTGTGTGTGGAATATTTGAATATACTACTTTTGTACTGATTGAATACAAGGATCTTTGCTTATTACTTGCCACAATTAACATTGCTGTTACTGTTTATAGTTTGTGATCAGCCTATGATGTGTCTATATGGACATATTGTAAGGTTTGGACTTATTTTCACCTTTACATCACAAAACATGTACAGTAGTGGTGTCATAAGATCTGTCCATACATAGTAATGATCAGCTTTCCAAGGCATGTAAACATGGAGAGAAAGACCCCACGATACAGTGAAATTTATGTCCCTCATAATGATTTGCATAACTAGTTAACTGATGAAACTCATGCATGATTGTTTGAAGGGTACTTACCCTAAAAAGTTCGACAATAAACTCTTCATTAAAAAATTGTATATTGGGATATTTATTAAAAGCTGTTGATATGGTCAAACCTTGTTGCTGTACGAGAGTACCTCTAAAGTGTCAGTTAACTTGTGTATCACTGACAAATTAAAGCAGTCAGCCAGCAGAACAACAGTAAATTTCCAGCTATTTGATGACTCAAAAGAACTGTGCTAAAAACAGGCAGGAGCATACATTCATAGCTTTTCAACGTAGGAGTAAAATGGTTTCATGAAAGAATAGCTTTTTGACACAGACTTCAGTGACTGGCCCATTAAAGTTGCAAAAGGTAAAAAATGCAATTTGCACAGTGCTTTTGGCTGGGAATACATGGGGGTGGGGGTCCCCTGCTGCTGAAGCATTACATGTCAGAAAGAGTATTTGTAATACTCTAAACTTCTATGGAATGTATCTCTGAGCCCTATAGTAGGGGTCCAAGGGGATAAGCCCCCAAGCCACAGAATTTGTAGGCATTTCATGGGCTCTCAGAGCAAGTTGAGCAAAAATTCTTGTGAGAGAGGAATTAAATTTCTCTGGAAAGTATTTTAAAGCCCTGGTGGGGGTTCATGGGGCAAAGGTTTGGGCAGCTTTAGCATTTGTAGATATTTTGTGTTCACTTGTAGTGCCTCTAAGCCCAAAAATGCATGTCAGAGAGATGAATTACAGTTTTCTAGAATATCTTCTATAAGCCCTTGTGGAGGTCATAGGGACTTCCACTGCAGGATCATCAGATATCTCTTGTTCTCTTGAAGTAATTTTTAAGCACCAAAATAGATTTCCATGGAGGTTATGTAGCATTTAATCAGCCTAATTTTATTCAAATGTGGGAATGAACAGTACCATGTGGAAGTAACCTCACATTGTGGAACATGATCAAACAAGAAAGCAGCTTTAAGTGCAGGGAATTTAAGGGATAACAATCAGTATGTTCATATGCTACACAATAGAAATACACAAGTGGACATATAAACACCATTTATAAATACATGCCCGTTATCATACACTGGTCCATTTAATGACTACCATGTATAGTAATAATACACACACAAGAACAACAACAATAAAATGAATAAATAAAAATAATCATCCTTTATCATAACCACCAGTGGATTCCAAAAGTGTGCTTGCCAAGACATAGTCTATGTAAAGCCGGGGGAAAGGATGCTCGGTGGTGACATTCCTGGGGGGTGGGGTGATATGCGAGCTCCGGGTCTCTGCCGATGACGACAAGAATAATTGACGTACACGTTGGTTTTAGTACTAGTCCATGTATGTATTATACCTGCTAGCGTGTTCTCTGACACCGACTAGCGAGCTCTCATAGAGCTATTAAAGACACAACTTCAATTGCTGCAAAAGCAGACAAAAACGTAGATTATAAGGTAAATAGAATTCTTCGATGTGTTGTTAACTAGTGAGAGTAAAGTAGTGTCTAAGAACAATGGGCTTCAAGGATACCCCAAGCCCTGACGGGTCTCCCAATCTGAACGGAAGGGTTTGACCAGTTCCGGTGTCCAAATCCTAAGGCAGGCCAGCTATGCCAAAAGGGCATGGCTCTACATCTACATTCGATTAACTGAATTAAACCATGCCAGGCCAAGGCTAAGTTGTCGCCAGGTAAGTTGAACAGAAAGTGTGTTAGTAGTTATATATGTTCTAATTAGGATAAAATGGAACCAGGGGCCAATGCATAGATTAAAACAGAAATGGCAATAGAAAGAATAGATGGATGGGAAAGAAATGAATAAGCAATTTCCTTCACTTGTCTTCAACATTTTGTTTTGTTGAATCTTATGTACAGTGTTCTATTATTTGAACAATCCGATATTTTCTTCACAGGAAAGTTAAAAGAAATTTCTTAGCTGGGATAACTTATTATTTTAGATAAATGTTTTGTCGATGTTTTCAGTCTACAAAACGAGAATAAAAACATGTGGTAGGCTTGGAACAACATGGCCATGTGCCATACTCCCATCATAGGTTAAATTTGTCATATATATTGTGTTACAACAGATGGCTGCTCATCAACTAGTGCTGCACATGGCAAGGCATGCCCTCCAGAGTTTTAAAGCAAATGAAAGAGCTAGTAATGACAAATTTATGTAGGTCTATCCTGCATCAAAAAGAAACTTGGTATGGTACTGATGTTTTAAAACCTTATATTTTGAATTCATCGTTATTGTAATTATGAGAGGTTAGTTGCTTCCCTCATTCTTACAGAGGTCCTATTGTCTTATCTTGGGCAGAATGGGAAAGCCCTTTTCTTATGACTCAACTTTCGTTTCTGAACTACAATATTACAGCCAATGAAAAAGGACAATATATGCTTTTACAGCTTCATATCATTCAATCACATTATCTGATTGGCTACCATGTCCATTGACAGAAACTTTCTGGAACCTTCTGCATTTCATGCACACATAAAGCTTTCTTGGTAAGTTAGTCTGAGTATATAGCGGTATGCTGGATTGTACTGCAGCCATATCATTATCATTCTGGAGAAAGTTGTAACAGTAGGCCACATTCTTACACTTTCTTCACAAAAAAGCATAATGTTGACTGAATAAAGACAGAAGTTATTTATTTTTCCTTACATTTTATAGGGTATGAGTTATTTATTCTCAATTAGGATTGTCAGTTCGAGCTTTAGGAATTTCTATGTCTGATTTGTCATGTCACTCCAATCAAAATTTCTCTTGTGAATAGGTGACTAGAATGAACCAGGATTACACTAGTGCTTGTGAAACGGTGACAGTTTCTATGTTCACCATATTAAAGTGCACCATTGACAGACGTGTTGGTTGTGTTGTAACATAGTTGGCTACTGCCACCTATTATTCATTCTGCAAACATCTGGATTTCAGCATGTTGTTCAGCAGAGATAAAAACAATAATTAAAAATATTTCCAGTTAAGAATATTTCTGCATATTGTAGTTAACCATTTAAAGACCAACTATGGAGACTTTTTCGATGAACATAAAATCCCAACATTTTGCATATATGTAATCCTTAACTCACTCCAATTACATTGCTGTAATTAACTTTACCAATTTCGGACGTTAAATACGTGAAAAATGGGAAGAAAAGTCAGCTTTTTAGGAAACCTATTTCAGACATTTTTTTTAATATCATAGAGCAATGCACAGAATGGCAGAGGAAGCTTTATATTAATTTTGTTGACTTTGAAAAAGCATACGATAGCATCCACCGAGACAGCCTTTGGAGAATACTACGCAAATATGGGATACCAGAGCAGCTAGTTCTTGTAATTAAGAGCTTTTACACCAATTTCACATGCAGAGTTGGAAACAGTAACCATAAGTTCCAAGTGAAGACTGGAGTTAGGCAAGGATGTGTCATGTCAGCACTGCTCTTCAATATCGCCATAGACTGGGTGATGAGACAGGCAACTGCAGGCCAAAAAAGAGGCATAAGATGGACCCTCTTTTCTACACTTGAGGACCTCGACTTTGCAGATGATCTTGCTCTACTTTCACACACCCACCAGCATATGCAAGAAAAAACATCCAGACTCAGTGACTTTGCCCAGCAAATTGGCTTGAAGATCAGCCAAAAGAAAACAGAGGTGATGACCCTGAACATCTCGGACCCTTTACCAATACAAGCAAACGGGGAAGACCTACCTATAACTGAGGAATTTACTTACCTGGGCAGCACTGTCAGGCACGATGGAGGCGCAGGCAAAGACATTCAGAACCGTCTTAATAAAGCCAGAAATGCATTCAGAATGCAATAATATATGGAGATCACAGCAGTACAGCACCAAGACCAAGCTAAAATTGTACCAGAGCTGTGTCCTTTCCACTCTTCTGTACGGCTCTGAATGTTGGAGAATGACGAAAAACGACCTCAATAAGCTGTCAGTCTTCCACACAAAGAGTCTAAGAAGAATATGTCGCTTTTTCTGGCCAAACACCATTTCTAACGAAGCACTATATGCCCAATGCCATCAAGACAGCATGGAGAACATCATCATGAGAAGAAGGTGGAGATGGATCGGACATGTAATGAGAAAGAACATAGATGACATCACACGAACAGCCCTCCACTGGACACCAGAAGGCAAAAGAAAGAGGGGACGTCCTAAAACACTTGGCGAAGAACTGTGGAAGGGGAGATTAAAGACCTGAACCACACATGGGGAACCATCCAAAAACTAGCCCAGGATCGGAAGGAGTGGAAGACTTTTGTTGCTGCCCTATGTGCCAGGAGGCATAATGGGCAGTAAGTAAGTCATTTCAGACATTCCTGAAACATTCCTAAGACATCAGGTGACCATGTGACGTCACCGTTGGTATACCTCACTCACAACAATACTTTTAGTGTGTAAAGTTGTATACTTGAGCTGCCAAAAACATCAACGATATTTACCTTTTTCCCCCAAATGCCACAATTCTGTGTTGTTGGAGGTTGCAGTTATACCTCAGCCAACAAAAGCATCAGCTTTTTCAGCTTTCCGAGTAGAAGAACCGACGTAGACTTTGGATCAATTTTGTGAGATCCACGCGGAAAGATTTTTCAGCACCCGGAGAATCTCATGCCCATGAATCCACATGCATGACCCTGCCTCTGTGTATGCTGTAAATGTCTCATTCTGTGAAACTTATATACTTTCGACAGCTGTGGCGGACATAGCTAATGTGAAATTGACCCTTTCAAGTCTCCTTGTATAAACACGCCCTGGACGTCCTTACATGTAACATTATATCACGCAATGGACAGTATAATATTTACGGTAAGAGATGACCGTGTATATACCGTGCATAGGGTAGCATTGTTAGTACATGTAGTGAGTTACAACTCTCGCCGGGGTTGGCTCACAGCATGTGTAAATAGTCATGTCAGGATTTCATTTATCTATTTATCTATTACATATGTTGTATTCCAGTATCGTATGTGGGGTATATACCAACATCTTCAACTGGTCCCTGAACACGTGTGAAGTGCCCCAGTCTTTCAAAGAGGCAACGATAGTCCCTGTTCCTAAGAAGAGCGATGCATCATGTCCAGTGGCTCTAAATTCAGTACCGATGAAATTATTCGAAGGTTTCGTGTTAACATTTTTAAAAAATCTCCTACCTGCTAACTTCGACCCATACCAATTTGCCTATCGCGCCAACAGGTCTGTTGAGGATGCCATTTCGATTTGGATGCATGAAACTCTTATTCACCTGGAAAGGAAATGTTCTTATGCCAGGGTTCTATTCATCGATTATAGTCAGGGGCGTAGCCAGTATGTAGCACTGTAGGCCCGAGCCTACACGTTTTAGCCAGTATGTAGCACTGTAGGCCCGGGCCTACACTTTTTTGGTCAAGTTATCTTTCTTTTTTTTAAACACCCATAATTCAAATCCATAAGCTTGCTGGACGAGTTTAAGAGTCTAGACAGGAAAACCTTTGAAATGAACGTAGCAAGAATATGGCTAAATTAGGTGACCTATTCTTCTGTCGTCTAGGCTGTCATTTCTATCGCGAACCGTTTCATTTCAAATTTCTTAAAAGGCAGATATAAGCAAGGGGGTAAATTAGCAAGTACCAAATTAGAAATATGATGCTTTGCTTTGCATTTTCCAACTCTGCTAAACGAAAGTATCACTTTAAACTTGCCATGATGGAGAGCGAAACCAAGAAAAGACGAAGAAAAGAGATAAACTTAGAACAATCTGTGAAACTAGATGGAGCAGTCGAACTGATGCATTGTTCACTTTTAAATCATCATTAGACGTCGTTGTTGATGCTTTGGCCGAACTAGAGCTAAATATTGATTCTAAAGCTCGTGCCTTCCGTTGCTCAATCCTGAAGTTCGAATTTATTGTTGCGTTAGTTGCAGCGGAGAGCATTCTACAGTACGTTGTTCTCTTATCAAAAATGCTACAACGGATAGATAATGACTTGGTCACTGCGGCAAAAGAATCCAGAGTGGTTATCGATACCCTAACTGAACTATACGTACACATGATGAAGCCTGGGATAAACTATATATATACAAGCTACAAAACTAGCAGAAACATTTGATATCCAATTTACGATGCCTAGACTAACTTGAAGACAGACCCACCGAAGTAATGTTCCTGCTGCTGACCCGAAGGAGTACTGGAAGCTGTCGTTGTTTTATCCTTTTCTGGATCACCTCCTTAGTGAACTAGATTCTCGTCTCGTATATCCCAGTGACCGGTTCAGTGCCCAGTACCCAGGGGCGGACTGGGTCTTAAAACCGGCCCGGGCATTTTCTAGACCGGCCCAATATTCATTGATATGCTACTTACATAGTGATCGCCGTCCTGGGGGAGGGGTCTAAGGGGAGGGGTGTTTTTGAAGTTAAGGCATGCCTAGATGCAAAATTGTGCTATATTTATCAATTTTGTAGGTTACTATAATCCTTTAAAAATGACCCAAAAGCCAGAAGCAACACTTGATTAAACCGAGGAAAGTTAAAAACGTAAACAAAAATAGACCAAAATATATGTTTTAGACTGGATTTTATTCAGTTTTTCAAGCATTTTGTGACAACTTGCTTGAAAAAAAAAAAATGGAAAAAACCTAAATAAAATCCATTAGCACGGACGGGTTGCCAATAGCACGTTCTTTTGTTACGAACAACAGACTAACCATTTAACATGGGGATTTCATGAGCTGATTCCCACATGCAGTTAAAAATATATTTCTACACAGCCCGTCTGTATTCTATGAACTAATGTGAAAATGGGCTGTAATTTTACCGGGCTCCCCAGCCCACCGGGCCACCGGGCATTGCCCAAATGCCCGTGTGGCCAGTCCGCCACTGCCAGTACCTCGTGCCATCTAACCTCCACAAACTCAATCCTGAAATAGAGGCCAATCTCTTTGTTCCATTTGCTAGTGATATTTCCGATGAGATGGCCGCATTGCAGGAAAGAGAACTTTCTAGGTGGAAGCCAAAATGGCAGAGACAGTATGACATTCCAGATTCCATTTGTGAGACACTGCGTCATGCTAACACTGATCTGTATCCAAACATATCCGTTGCACTGACAGTGCTACTAATCATGCCAATATCTTCGGCAACTGCTGAAGGTCTTTCAGCGCAATGCGCAGAATAACAAACTACATGCGTTCTACAATGAATGAAGAGAGACTCAGCGGTTTGGCACTCATGCACACCCACAGAGACTTTGCAATGGACGTTGATTCTGTGCTGAAGAAATTTGCATCAGATGGCAATCGTCGGATAGCTTTCGCCTTCTCTTATTAGGCTAATTTAAACATTTACTAGCTACAGTTGTATCAAAGACAATTACTGGCTATAGTTGTATCAAAGACATTTTTGGCCTATCTTTGTATCTACAAGTATCAGAAGTTGAAAAGTAAGACTACTCTGTACATGTACCTTGCTAACTTTAAATACATTTTGTAGTATTGAATTACGTACTATTTTAAATTGTTTGTTTTTTGGGTTTAAAAGTGATATTGAATGAGGTGTCTCAAGTTAGCAAGAGGCCAGGGAACCAGAATGAACACTCGGGAAGGGCCGTTTCCGGCCATCTGGGGGGTTTGTAAAACCAAAAATTTTCTTGTACGCTCCGCGCCAACCGATGGTTGGATGGTTGGCGCTGGTGCAAGGAAAACAATTTGATTTTGAACATTAGTAAAACAAAGGAATTAATTGTGGACTTCAGGCGAAATAAAAACACAATGGGTCCTCTCATTATCGATGGAATGGTGGTAGAGCAGGTGAACACATTCAAGTTGTTGGGTACATTTATCATGGACAATTTATCATGGAACATTAATACTGAAGAAATACTGAAAAAGGGACGCCAGAGACTGTTCTTTTTACGTGTTCTTAAATCTTATGGGGTCAGTGCAAATGTTTTGACAAACTTTTATCGTGCAATTATAGAAAGCATTTTAACTACTAACATTTTAGTCTGGTTTGGTCGTGTAAGTCAGAATGACCTTCGGAAATTGCAATCAGTAATTAGAAATGCTGAGTGTATTATTGGTACGGGCCTTCCATCTCTCCACTCTCTGTACCAGGAGCGTGCACTCAAGAGAGTCGATAATGTACTGAATGAGGACTCACATCCTGCTCATCAGTACTTCCAGTTCTTGCCCTCTGGTAAAAGGTTGCGTACATTAAGGGGATCAAAGAGGCTCACAAATAGTCATTATCCTGATCTTGTAAAGATATATAATACACATAATGCCCGCTGATTGGTTCTAGTCTTGCCTTCACGTTTTAGCAAATGCTTCTTATTGTGTAATATGCTATATTTGTTATACTCTTTTACCTCTGAATACTCTTTTTATATCATGAGCAGTATACATAGTACCCTTTTATATCCTTTACCTAGTCATACGAATTGTTTACATTATTATTTATTGTCTTAATCGTTTCATTGTTTTTGCTTGAGCTCCTGTTTTCATCCAATTTCCATTGTATATATTCTAATGGCTGTCTGTCTGTCTGTCTGTCTGCCTGCCTGTCTGCCTTCCTGTCTGCCTGCCTGCCTGTCTGTCTGTCTGTCTGTCTGTCTATCTATCTATCTATCGTGAGTTCGTGATACATGTGTTATATTGTCCGTTATGTTTATTCCTGCATATGCATGGTCCAAGGAGTTGAATAAAAACGGTACTATGTAGCAATCGGACGTTTGATTTCGTTAGTGACTGTCTTGTGATTGTGGGATGTTACTGGTCAAGGCCTGTTTCAACTAGACCTAACTCTATGGAATTACACATAGTCACTGTAGTATTTCGCCCAGGATTGAACGAGAAACGTGGATTTGGATATTCACTGCTAAATTTGGCTTATTGACAGGATACCCTTTCTGTGTTTGTACTTTTGGATATTAAAACGAGTAAGTACTATGTTCAACTGAACCTTAGTCTTGTGCTACCCTGGTAGATTGGGGCCAACGTCTTCTCGATTATGTTTAGTGTTTTGTTGGTACTTCGTTGACATTTTCCCGTCACATACACATATCACGCATGAGGCATCTTTTAGGTCTATTCTTCTGTTCAGTTTGCGGTATCTTGCGATGAAAATTGTATTACGGAATCGGCAAGCTGCTTGCATGTTCTACGGGGACGACCGGTCCGGGGCATAGTGTTTGAGGAAGTGCCGCTGGAGCGGCCGCATCCTGAGTCTGCACATATCCAGAAGGTCTGTGAAGCTCGCCATCTTCCCCAACATGCGCTGCCACGTGAGCGCGGGGGTATTCCGTTTGCCTAGTATTTCCCTGACCGTGGTGACTAGGCTCGCCGTTCTTTCGGCCGTCGGGTAGACCATGCCGCGGACGAAGTCGAGACGGGCCCCTAAGTACACGATCGGTTGAGTGGGCACGAGGGCGGATTTCTCGACATTGATTATCCAGCCCATTCCCGTCAGGAGGGAGACAGTGGCGTCTGTACTGGCGAGTGCTCCCCGTCGGGAGTTGCCGAGTACTATCCAATCGTCTAGGTAGGCGAACACCACTATCCTGTTTCGACGGAGGTGAGCCAGGACCGCCCTCGTCACCCTGGTGAAGACCCTGGGCGACGTGGAGAGGCCAAATGGTAGGGCTGTGAAGCGGTAGTCTGTTGCCCTGTACCTGAACGCGAGGAAACGCGTCGGATGGGGATATGTAAGTAGGCATCCTTTAGATCGATGGAGGATGCCCACAACCCTGGGCGCAGTAGGCGGAGGATTGACAAGAGGGTCTCCATCCTGAACCTCGCTGGTCGGACGAACCTCCTGTTAAGAGGTCTGAGGTTCAGGATGGGCCTCCAAGCCCCGTTCTTCTTCGGCGTGAGGAAGAACGAGGACCGGAAGAGGGGGCCGTCCGCGTCTGCGGCGGTGACCCGCGTAATGGCGCCCTTTTTTAGGAGACTGTCGATCTCGTCCTCTAGGGCGGCCCGCTTTTCCGGTATCTCGGGCACTGACGTGGCTTTCCAGAGGCCATATCGGGGGGGTGTAGACGAGAACTCTATCGCGTAGCCCCGTTTCACCACGTCCAGTACCCAGGCTCCTGGATCGATCTTTTCCCAGCGAGCCCCAAAAACTCTGTCGCCCCCCCCCCACCTTGGCGTTGGGCGCGAAGGTGGGGTGGGCATCCCTAGGGCCGTTTACCGCGACCGCGGTTTCCGCGGTATTGTGGGCGGAACGGCCTGTGCTTGGGCCGCGAAGGAGCGAAGTGTTGCTGTGTTCGCGGATTACCCCGGTTGTGACTGTAGCCGGACCTCGGCTGTTTGAAATGGCTACTTTGCCGTGAGTCATATCGCGGGCGTGAGGACGAGCGGGACATGTGCTCGTCTGCCTCCCTCAAAGACTTCATTCTCTCTGCCTCTTCTCGAAGTTTTTCATCAAACTTGCCACCGAAGAGGTCACTTCCCAGAATTGGTAGGTTGCGGAACCCGTCCGCCGTGGATCGGGACGACCAATTGAGGGAATCCAATACCAGGTCTCGGCGTGTCATGGTGGCCTTAACCGAGACGCGGGCAAACTGATCTAGCACCATCCTGGAGACGGGTCCCAGGAGGGCAATGATGGCGGCGGTATCGTAACGGGAGATACCCGATGCCTGTGCTTGTTGAAAAGACCTGTTCAACAGCTCTGTGAAAAGCAACAAGGCCGACGAGTACTTCATCCCCGCACGGGAGGCCCTATCCATGTCAAACAGGGAGGATTCTAAGGTCTGTGCATCCTTCCCCCTGAATTTTCCTTTGCCATCCAAAGCACCCGCCGATCGAAGCCTCTCCTTCACCTGAGGCGGGATGTGGGGTAGTGCGAAAAGACTCTCCCAGTCTTCATCACCTACATGGAAGGTGCGTTGGGCCGTTCGCTGGAAAGCTGTCCAGCGTTAATTCGCCTGCGCTACCGCCTCGAACCGTTCTCTACATTCAACATCCACCGGGATGGAGGCTCAAGGTTTTTGGGCGGCCGCGTTCAACGTGAGCTTGGATGCCGGCCCCTCCTGGACACGCGCATCCACCTTTTCCTCGAATCCGAGGACCCTGCGGAGGACTGCTGTTGCCTTCTCAAAGGCTTCCGCCGAGATTTCCGTGCACCGCAGGGGTTCCTCGTCGTCCGCCTCAGAATCTCCGCTGAGGAGGCGGGCACTAGCCCGATCGACAGTGCGTCGTCGGCTCTCGAGGAGGCGTCGTCCCAGGGATCCACCTGGGCCTCCTCAGGGGCGTAATCGTCCGTTACTGGCGCCGGCAGTGGCACCGGTTGTTGTGGGATGGACGGTGTAAATTGCTGTTCCGGGTCCGATTGACCCGGTTTTTGAAGCAGTTGCCCCAGAAGGTCTTTGACCTGGGAGAGGAGAGCCTGTCCCGAGTCCGGGGAGTGTCTCCTCTTACGTTTCTTGGCTCCGGAGAAGTCAAAGAAACTCGAAGCTGTGAAACTAAGAATAGAAACAGCACGGAAACCTAATGAAATTCGTATGTAGAACAGTACGAAAGAACTAAACAGGGCAGTTACTTGACTGTAAAAGTGTGATAACGTACACGACTGCTGTACGTGAAAGTAAACAAACGCTAGGACTACGCTACACTAATGTGCGGGCCTAGCCACGCTTCGTGAACAACGCTCACGAGGCAACCAAAAAACGTTCGAAAATCACGAAAAATGAAACGTTTTATTGAAAAAAGGAGGTCAAACGTGCAGGACATTGAACAGATGAAATAGAAATACAAAAACAAAAACAAAAACAACGATAATAGTACACGAAGTGATTGAAATATTAAGCTTTATTAAGAGCAATGAAAGAGCGATACTTGCGCTGAAGGCTGGCAATTACGGAAGGGAGATGGCCACACACACATACAGACAATTGCCAGATGCTAGAGCGAGGTTAATACGGTAATGCATAGGTTATATGAGGTGAGGGAGTACGTGCTGTGAATTCTATACTGCCACAAACTTATTTTATGCAATAAATTGTTGTACTTATTACTAGGGATAAACTATGCCACATTGTAAAAACTTTGTGGTTTTCATTCCTGCAATAATATAACAAAAACATAACATAAAGCATTCCTCTGCTAAAATGACCTGGATATCACGTTTGAATTGTGCTAATCAAAACTTGCTCACGAAAGTAGCACCCATACAATAACAGAACGACCGTCTACTAATTTACGTACCACAGAGAAATGTTAAAGAGCAGAAATAGAATCATTTCCTACCAGTGGCGGAGCGTCCATACAGTCAGGGGGGGCGGATGCCCCCCCTGACGGACTCAAATGGACTGCTGGCGCCCTTTTCAGCTTTTTACTACTTTTTACTTATTCGCGAT
>KN884109.1:92149-120340 GCA_000934455.1 Apostichopus parvimensis
GGGGGGGCGGATGCCCCCCCTGACGGACTCAAATGGACTGCTGGCGCCCTTTTCAGCTTTTTACTACTTTTTACTTATTCGCGATTATTGACTTTTCATTGCGCTCTCATCTACCTATTGACATTTGTCATATTCTGTTGGTGTAATTTTCTGACAAAATGGCGACAACACCTATTTATTCTTCATTTATCTCCAAATTAGCAAGGCCCGGAAAGGGTCATTTCCTGCGATCTAGGGAGTATCTTTACTCAAAAATTTTCTGTATGCTCCGCGCCAACCTGTGGTGGCGCTCCGCTTAGACAGGGTCGAAAGCGCCCCTACAGACCATTCTTGCCCCCCCTGACCAATACCCCTAGCTCCGCCACTGTTTCCTACAATATATCTCATTCTCACATGTCATATTCCACACACAAACTGTTGCAAAGTTCAAATTACAAGTCAACCAAGCAGTCGTCCTACAGAGATGACATGGAACTACATAGCAAGCCTGAATAACAATTTATTTGACTTGATCAAGTCTCCCACAGGTGGAATTATTTCAAAAAATGAAGATTTAATAGAGTAACTTAGACTGATACATAGTTCAAATCCAAACAAATTGTTAACTGTTAAGTAAAGCAGTCAGTAGTATAGTATGCACCATTCGTGCTCCTTTTAGGGGGGTAAATGAGGGAGGTAAATGAGGGAGGTAAATGAGGGAGGTAAATGAGGGAGGTAAATGAGGGAGGTAAATGAGGGAGGACAATGAGGGAGGTCAATGAGGGAGGTCAATGAGGGAGGTCAAATGAGGTGAATGAGAAGAAGGATAAGGGCACTGCCTTTTTAGGTACAGATGATCTGTTTCTTCTAGGGCATATAGTTACGGTGAAAAAAAATAAGTTCTAGTTGTTTCATGTGAATTACTTTATCAACATAGTCTGTTAAGTTTTAACTTTTTCTGTCCACAGCTGCTTGACAAGGCCATCAATGTATTTTCTGAAGCAGTCTTAGTTAGTCCAAATGTGAAATATATCACATAGTAAATGTCAAACAAAATATACTTAGTTATGTGTATGTAAATTAATTCAATGTGTATAGTAAGTCACAATTTTATGTAATATTTGACAATGAAGAGAATAATTTAGTGTTCAACTTTTGTGAAGCAGTTTTAAAGAAATTTTCTCTCATAAAATGCTTGGTACCTGTATGCAATAAAGGCTATACATCTTTACACTTGTATAGCAACTTGACCAATTGCATAGCAATTATTGGGATGGGAGTATCTGATAAATTATTCTCTGCAATGTATAGTTTTCGCATTATTTTGATATATAATGTAATAATTCCCATGAATAAAGCCATTTACACATTACCGGGGCAGGCAAATTAAGAACAGTTTGAAACAAATGTGACCATTCTAATTGCATGCATAGCATTCTATGGAACATGCTTGACTGGAAGCATTCTGCACAAATTGTATGCATGTCACATCATCAGGTTCTTAAGCGCAATGAGGGTATGGCAGAGCACATAGCATAGCAGTGAAACAGACATGTCTAATTGAGATGCAACTGTAGATAATCATAATATGTAATGTTTTCAGCACTTGGTTTGAATGTTAATGGAGGATAAAACGAAATTTAAAGATCTGCCTGGGCTAACAGTAATCATCCCTTTCTACAAACATGATTCTTTCTGTAATTGGCAAAATACTTATTCTTCCAATACAGCAGGATCACCGGTAATTTATTTTGCCATATTTGAAAGCACCAAGCCCACTACAGCTTCCTTATGACAACCACCCAGTTGGGAAAAGTTTCTTTTCCTGTACTTTCATGTCCCTCCTCAAAGCACTGGTATTGTCAATATGAGCAGTATGAATATCATATTTCTATCAGACAAAGATTAAGAACTGTTCATGCTGTCAAACGAGTGCTTTGAAGTATGACATGGGAGGTCAGATTAGAGTGGTAATAGCAGGAAATGGTCCCAACTGGCTGTGACAACATAAACCATCTCTAGTGTGGAATATACTTCTTTGACCCACACAACCTTACAGAAGGAGTAGGGAAGCTTAGAAGTTAAACATGAAACTCAAAGTGTTAAGCCTATATACCATTTTTGAAGTGTTAATGTTAGATAGTATTATAGCTCATGTAGTCCCTTACTCAAAATCCAGATATGGCCCAATTATGGCAATTTGTATCTGGCCCATATCTGTGCCATATATGGAATTTATATCTGGCCATAACAAGAATTGGGCAGATATAACTTGATATAAGATAAAGGCCATATCTGGCTCAGATAAAACTTTATATGGGTCACTTTTTATGTGGACCAGATATGGTCCATACATGACAAATCCAAATCTGGCCCATATATGGCAAATCCATATCTGGCCCATATATGGCAAATCCATATCTGGCCCATATATGGCAAATCCATATCTGGCCCATATATAGCAAATCCATATGTGGCTAATATATTCCAAAACTTACTGGTTTGGATATTTACGAGTGACGAGCTTACCTGTCTCCTCACAACCCTAGCACCCCTTCTACCGTGCCTATAATGAACTGGTAACCCTTTAACACTGTGCGCCCTCTATGACCTGACCTCCCCCGGTCTATGCCCTTCATTCTCATGAGACCACTTCTCCTACCAAAGTGATCTCTACCCAGGAGCCGAGGGTTAGTCCTTCCCAACTCGTCGGAGGACTACCCTTACTGGCTCCTCACACTAACATCAAGTTCCTAACGCTTCACACGGGGTGGCTAATCCTCCCCAAACCACTAGAGGGGGGGGGACTACCTTCCATACCCCAAAACAACAACTCCCGAATGTAGGAGACAAGTACCTTGTAACCCTGATTCGAACCTCGCAAGCCGCGGCAGCTCGAGAAATACCATAAGTTACTGCAAGTAACTACGAGTAAGTAACTACGAGTTACTACACATTACTACAAGTTACTACAAATTACTATAAGTTCTCACTAGACCTGCCAGTAGTATTTGGATGGTCGTATGAGGCCTTATGGTTGTAACTTATCCCTAATTCAGGTTCTCTGGCTTGTGATGGGAGTTTTGGTCTGGTCTTAGCGACCACATTGTTTGACATCCATGATCAGACGAGAACTGGTATAGAATATTTACTTCGTTCCTCGCTTACCTGTCTCCTCACAACCCTAGCACCGAGTGGCACTGTTCGATGGTGGGAGGCCCGAGGGGTGGGGCCTAGTACCCGCCGGACCTTGTATCGACGTGCTGCCAAATGCTGCGTCTGCCTGTAAAGTGTTCGATGGGCAACATCTGTGTAGGCGTTCACCAGGTAGCAAGTATGTCCTTTAATGGTACTCCAGCAACGAGTGCTGTTGAGGCTGCTACCCCTCTAATGTTGTGGTTCTTGCAGAGTTAACGGCAAATGGCCTATCGACCTCTGAGAGCCCTTTGGATAGGAAGTCCCTAGACGCCTCCGAAACCGGCGCGCTGTCAAGGGCTCTAACTCGGCACCATAGTTCACCTTGGTGACCAAAGGCAACACCCTAATCTCTGGTATCAAGAAGTCACCTGGTAAATGGGATAGGACCTGACTCTTGGCGACAAAGGTTGGGTCTGAAACAATCTTTACACCATTACTTTCAAACCTGATATGGTTATCTTTTGCGGATAGGGCGTTGGGGCAGATCCTTTGCCTTGCTGACGCCACTGTGATGCAGGAAAGTGGTTTCTTTGTATCTGCTGCTAAAGAAGTCAGGGACAGTGTTAGCGATCGCAGTACTGCAGTACCGCAGCACTCGCAGTACTGCTTTCAGTACCACAGTACCGCTGATGACCCATTCAGTTATCAACCAGTTGCAATCAGAAAAACTCTGAAGAAAAAGGAATGCCCTGATGATGTAGACCTAAGCTGTACACTGCAGTGAGGTTTAACGGAGGTTCTTTCCATGATAAATAATATTAATAATAATATTGAGGATTTATAAAGCGCAGACCTATCCACCGATAACGATGCTAGAGGCGCATAACAATATTACCCAGGTCAATGATAACCTGTCAAACATAGAGACAAATCCCTCCACATGGCAGTGGCTAAACAGCCCCCAACTGACAGTTTATCTTATAGGTCCTCATTTATACACCTGGATGGAGAGATGCAATGGAGATAAAGTGCCTTGCCCAAGGACACAACGTAATGATCTGGCCAGGACTCAAACCTGCAAGCCTTAGATCACAAGTCCACTGCCTTCACCACTTGACCACAGTGCTCTCAAGGAATGAGTACTGAATGGATAGTTAGCTTCATCAGAATACTCATCAGAAACAAACTCCCAACAGGGACCGTGAAGATGGTGAGAGGGTGGGTTTCAATCTCATAAATCCCTGGCTGCTTAACGGATCCCTGGGAGGTACTCAGCAAATACAAAAACGTTTTTAAAACGTTATTAAAACGTTTCGTCTTTTGTTTGATAACGTTATTTGTGGTGTATTAAATATGTCACAAAAACGATTTCAGGCTATTATTTCAAAACATTGTTTTCGTTAAAACATTAATATAACATTCATATCTCATAAAAACGTTATGCCGACGTTTTTATAACATCACATTTAACGTTATAAAAGCATATTTTAGAGGCTCTTTTAAAAATGTTATGATAACGTACATGTTACTTCTCAAATCTCTTCATGTCGAGATGAGAATTATGTCACTTTCGTAGCTCAGTAAAAGTTTCCAACTTTCTATTGAAACCACCTAGCGCACCGCCACGACCAGACCATCGGGTGCCACGAAATGTTACTCTGCTTAAAATGTCGGAACATTAAACATTATTCATAAAGCGCATTCTGTATGTTCAGAGCGTGTTAGCGCTTGTAATTTTTTTTTTCTGGGGTTCTATCGTACCCCTTTTTCAACTTACTAACGAGTTAGTAGTAGTAAGTTGAGTCTCGTCTATCCGACGTACATGCTCAGTGATTAACCTCCGCCACGTATCACGATCTTGTGCAAGGTCTCGAAATTGTTAATGTTAACGTCCTTAAATTGAGACTTTATTTTTCCAAGCAAGGTAGGAATTTCAACTTAGTAACGCGTTTGTCTTGGTAATTCACAAGAGAAATAGAGAAGCTTACTCCATGGGATCGCTCACATAGTCGACAGCTCGTTGCAGCAAAAGTTGAGCTCACAGGCGGTAAGCCAGGTGACTGTTTGGCCACCCCTCCTCTCTTAACAAATGGCTTAATACAGTGTTGCACGTTTTCTGGCAGTTTGCCAAGTTTCTAAGAAGTTTTCGATTTCCTGGCAGTTTGCCAGGTTCTAAGAAAGTTTTCTCTTTCTGGCAGTTTGCCAGGGCTTAGACGTTTTAGTAAAAAGAATACGTGTTGAGAATTGATTTGAAATCATTCAGTCTTGCACATTTTAACATGTTCTGGAAGTGAGTTCCACAAGTAAGTGTTTTAAGCAACAGTGTTTTAAACACAATTAAGGTTTTAAACCTAGGTATGAGCAACGCCTGCGATGAATTATAATTAGAGAGGAGTACCCTTACCTAACACGAATATATTCGATAAGTATTCGATAAGTATTCAAAGATTTCCTTAGTATTCAGAAAATTTACCATATAACACACAGTACAAAATAAGTATTCGAATACTAATACGAATAACTATAAGCCTTCGTCAGAGCCGAATTATGTAAATGAGTTAAGTATTCGAATACCTGTTAGGTATTCGAATAGGTATTCGAGTAGGTCTTCGAATAGCTATTCGAATAGGTATTCGAGTAGCTTTTGGAATAGCTATTTGAATACTTAGCTCATTTACATATAAGCATTCGCTCATTTAAATAATTCGGCTCTGACGAATACTTATAGTTATTCGAATACTTATTCGCTAGTATTCGAATACTTGTATGCTAATTAGTTATGTTATGAAGGCTTAACAGGTTTCTGAATACTTACTCGAATACTTATTGAATACTTGTATGCTAATCAGTTTCAAGTAAGGAGAGTAAGGAATTTGGCCAGCTTGTTGTCCTAGCTCCTTGATTAAATCTGCTAATAAAAGTTGAATAACATTCACAAGAATTAAATATCTATTTGAAATGGAGTTTGAAGCACAGAATACTAAAACAATAGGTCTTATGAATAAGATTGATGAGATTTTGGAAACGCTTCAGCTTTTAAATCCTCCACGGTATATTTCAAATATTTTCGCGCTGTTCAAAGTGTAAGGGTGTTAGCCACTGAAAATAAATGTTTGTTCTTGATCAGAGGACTCTGGGTTTGGTGGGAAGACCAAACACAGAGCAAGACACATCAAAACTGAAAAACTCAACTGGATTGGATCAAAAGAAATTATAATTATGAATAACAAACAATATACAGCTGATCTGGGCCCAGTCAAAGAATTAAATAAAATAACTTACAGTCGTGAGGTGCGCACCCAAATGTTAAAGTAAATACACTTAATTTAAAAGTCTGTTCTGGTGAGTTGGCCTGCTGGTGACATCAAGTATTCTACGACATCATATCTTCCACGACATTAGATATTCCACGACATCAGAAATAGTTGAACCCATGAATGGTATTATGAATGTTCGATCCCAACAAAGTATTATCCTTTAATTTATAAGCAATGGTGTGGCTGGGTATCCTTCAGTAAAATACTGTCAATATCCTCTGTAGTAAAATAATGTCCTTTATAAGAAATGGTGTCCCGGAATATCCTTTATAATAAAATAGTGTCCCAGACTGTCAGTTGAATATCACAACTTCCATAAAATGAGAAGGACTACAGTAACTTAAACTAAGTAAATTAAGGTTTAAAACAAACTATCCAGCCATTAAAACTATCTTTCTCTTCTTTTGCAACTGCCTTGCTCAGATACTTATAGCCAACTGCCTAACTCCTTATACCCCACACAAAACTCCCTTTGTTACTAAAATATATACACACAGACTCCATTTCCTGTGAGAGCTAATTTCCAGGAAGAACAAGATAGTTGCCTAGCAACCCAGAAGAGGTAGAAGTGAAGAGGTGTTAACCAACCTACTGCCACAAGACAACATACAAATATACTGTACAAATGTATAGCCCCTCTGTTCAGTGAGCACTGCACAGTGCACCTAATAAACAAGTAAAACTATGGTACAAAACAAAACTTTATGTAAGAGCTGACCATCTTACAAAAGGAAATAAGTATTCGAATAGCCATTCCTTAGGTATTCAATGAAATAGGTATTCTAATACTTATTAAAATAGCTATATTTAGTATTCGATTAAGCATGCAAAGGAAAGAAGTATTCGAATACCTATTGGAATAGTTATTTTAAGTATTCAATTAGTTATTCTAAAGTCTGAATGCTTAAATTTTTGAAATACCAACTATATAGCTATTCGAATACTTAGTGAATACTTAGCGAATACTTAATAGTTATTCGTGTTGGGTAAGGGTATAATTAGAGAGGAGAATATGACCCATGAATGCCCAGGAAATCTTGGTCATGTCCTGGTTTCTGCTGGCACTAGTTAAACAGACATTTGGGATGTGTAGCGATTAATGGTTAAACGCTCGCCTTTGGAATAAAAGTTTAGGGGAAAAACGCCACTTGCGATTATTCTTTAATTTGTTTTGGTTATCCCGTCTATAATTAATATTAACATCACGTATATTTTCGTGTTAGTCTTTCCTTCTATAAAATAAGCGAATGAAAGAAAAAAAAAGAAGATAATACTTGTGCAAAATCTTCCAATATTTACATTTGAATCACGAACCTATACAGCAGCTATAACGAGAGCAAAGCACATGCTATGGACTAGCAGGGGGAAGCTGGTCACTTCGTCCAACAACCATTTCGCCCAACTTCCATTTCGCCCAACCTTACCATTTCGCCCAACCAGCCTGGTCATTTCCTGGTCATTTATAACTTTAGTAAGGAAACGTTCGGGAATTGTTAACGTTATGGGATACGAACCGAATATTAAGGAAACTTGAGGATGAATCAGTGTTTTAGGGGTTAGGTGTGATAGGAAACGTTCGGGTTAGGTTTGATAGGTTTGATAGGAAACGTTCGGGAATTGTTAACGTTACGGGATACGAACCGAATATTAAGGAAAGTTGAAGTCGTGGTTACATTGATACAGTGGTTACATTGATTAAATATAATACCTCAATATTACGGACGGCTTTTATATATATATATTTTTTTCAATTTAATAAGGAAACGTTCGGGAATTGTTAGTCGGTAGGATGGATCAGTGTTTTATGGGTTAGGTTTGATATGTTTTTATGGAGACCGATTCCCCTTTGTTTGTATAACATTAGATTAACACTATGTAGAATAATATAACTTCCATTGTATGCGTAACCGCAAAAAGTAGTGTAATACTATAACCCAAAATACATCAAATTGAACTAGTGAAATAGAAAAGGTGATATTATTGCACACCGATTCTCCTTTGTTTGTATCATAAAATAACTTCCAAAGTAGTGTAATCCTCCCATTATACCCGAAATAACTGCTCAGACTCCGATCGATATCGAACAGACATCACTTTATTTACCAACCACGAAGTAATATAACCCAAAATAAATCAAATAGAACTAGTGAAATAGAAAAAGTAATATTATTCTGACTGAATATGAGTAAAAAAGTGGTTGGGCGAAATGACCATGCTGGTTGGGCGAAATGACCAGGCTGGTTGGGCGAAATGACCAGGCTGGTTGGGCGAAATGGCAGTTGGGCGTAATGGTTGTTGGGCGAAGTGACCAGAAAGCCTAGCTACGTGATAATAACAAAGTCACATGCATTCGACAGACGTTTGCTTAAATTCCCCACAAATCTCCGACCACGTGGTCGTATAAAATCACAATAAGTCAACATGGAAAGACTTTTCCCAACCATCGGTTTGCAAAAAGAAAGACTTTCATGTATGAATCGCGAAGCGTATGTTAATTGTTATCCTCAAAACGGGATTAAGTGCTTCCAACTCATGCACTTTGTCCGTTTTGGGTTCTGGGTCTCGTGTCAAAATGGACGAGGCAGCACTGTATCACTCGCCGGCTAATCGAACTTTGAACTTTGCAAACTTCTAATAAGATTTATCTTTGTAAACGAAAAGTGCAGTAGGTATGAAGCAATAATAATTTTTCGGATGCATCTGACAGGGGAAAAAATGTTCCTTGCTAGCTGTAAGTCTCAAAATAGTAAATGATAGTGAGTATACATTTCTGCACGAAGTTTTGTCAGTGAACTTGTAATCGTACAGACTATTGGCTTCACTGAAGAATTGTCATGGCCGTGTGACCGCAAATGCTCTAGGATAACACTCCACTCTTTTGTTCCTTTTTGAACTTAGTAAACTCTACCTCAGACCTTTTCAGACCCTTTGGGAATGGAATGAGGGAATTTGAGGTGGAGACAGATCCGGACATTTTAAGATTGGACAGATCATCACTGTAACCCTCTCTGTGACCCGGTCAGGGGAGCTCCCAGACCATTTTTTTCCCCGTGCCAGAAGCGGTATACTTTCTCTTTTGAAGCCGCCGGGACCGCAGATGGCAGTGTTTCTCTTTCCCTGTGGTCATATTCTACCGCGGACATCACCGGGACCGCAGGAGGCACTCTTGCCCTTCCCTGTGGTCATATTCAGACCGGCCGCCCCGAGGGGATCTCCTTTCGCTTTTTCTCTTGCCTTTCCCTGGGGTCTTATTCGGACCGGACGCCGCCGGGACCGCAGGAGGCACTCTTCATCTTTGCCTTTCCCTTTAATCATATTCTACCGGACATCACCGGGACCGCAGGAGGCACTCCCTCTCTCTCTCTTTGCATTTCCCTGTGGTCAAATTCTACTGGATGTCGCCGGTACCGCAGGAGGCACTCTCTCCACCTCTCTCTTTGCCTTTCCCTGTGGTCATATTTTACCGGGCATCGCCGGGACCGCAGGAGGCTTCCTCTCTCTCTCTCTCTGTTTGCCTTTCCATGTGGTCATATCTACCAGACATCGCCAGGACCGCAGAAGGCACTCTTTCCTTTTCTCTCTTTCTTTCTCTTTCTTTCTTCCTTTCTTTCTTTCTCAATCTATTTCCTCGCCACTCTCAGCTCCATCTCCTTCTTCCCCTCATTCCTCTTCTCCCATATCTCTCACCCCTTGCCCTCTCTTAATAATAATAATAAAATACAGTTCTTATTAAGCGCAAAAAACATTAAAACGTCTCAATGCGCTGATCTCTTAGGGGATCAAACGGGCTCGGGATTCGATCTTACATCCCCTGGAGCTTGTTTCTCTGCTCCGTAAGCCAACTATCTATATCTCTTGCCAGGAAGCAAGGATTCAATCTGATACGCGCCCGGTATTTAAGACAAAAACGTGATCTTCTCACGTTCTACCAGGACGAGACGGTGCGCGAATAGCGCATTCAAGCTGGCTACGGGAAGACATAACTGAAGCCCGAATTAGGTAAATAAATATTGAGAAATATGTCTAACAAATGCAACGGGAGCATTAGCGGGAAGGAATGTAATCTAACAAAGAGGAGCTAGCGATATGAAGGAAAAATTTAACAACGTGCTTCGATTAGAAACTCGCAGCTAAAACAAGAGTAGTAAAAACAAAATCTGGTCCAAAACCCACTACAGAAGCGTAAGGCCAATGAGCGAGGTAAAGGAGAAGAGATACGTAACAACGTGCTTCATCTAGAAGCCTGTGGCTTACAAGAAAATAGTACAATAGTAATAGTAATAGATTCTAGTACAAACTATTATATGGCAAGATCAAACTAAATTTGAAGATATGAAGTTACAGTATATCTATGCAATTCAATAACTGATCATTCAAAATAACCCTTTTATAGTCAAACCCATGAATTCAGAGAATGGTTTAACATCCTCTGACCATAGGCAAAAGAACCTTAACTTACAGTTCAGTCTAATGTCTGATTATTAAGTTTGACCTTGTCATATGCACCTGCATCTACATACTGTACATCTGTTACAATATCTTAATCAGATTAAAATGTGTTGATTTAAAGATTAAACATTTATTATTGAGATCTCTTCAATATGAAAAAGGATTATTTCAACTTTTATTTTGTTTTCTGACTTTGCATGAAGACCACTCATGTATGTGTGTCTATATTTCTCTTTTGTTTATATGTTGCTGGGCAGTTACTACAATGTATAGGTCATTAAATGCTGGGATAGTACACACTAAAATAATCAAAGTTAAAATTACAAATTTATTCACAATGTTTGTCTGAAATTTATCTTAAATAGTAAACATGCAGATAGCATGGATATCCCTGATCCATCATCTACCCAATTAAAACTACAAACATCAGTCAGGTGTTGTTTAAATTTGGATGTAGTTATTCAAAGACAATAGAACTGAATGGGTTAATTCTCACAACTCACAGAAAGTTACAACTTACTTCATCCTTAGGAAGCTTAACAATTCATACAGAAAAAAAATTGTATACATTTAAGGAATCTGTTCATCAAACAGGTACATCTCTAAAGTTTCACAGATTACATGAAAACAGACAGCAGATTTTTATTTTAGCAGAGTTTGACATTAAATTTAGATCATATGTGATCTATAATAGGCAATGTATCTTATTTTAAATATGATATTTACCATCATTGTCTATTATAGTGACAGTAGCAGTCCCTTGCCCAGGAACAATGTGTACTGATGGTGGTAACTGAGGTGTAAATATAACCAGATGGAATACTTCAGTAGGTTCAAAGGTCATATCAGATACAATGGATATAGCCACAGGTGCACAAACCTGTCCAATGGGTATTGTAACAGGAGTGTTAATGTGAGCAAAATCTGAAGATGTAATAGCAGAGTATTGAGAGGTGACCGCTGTAAAGAAAATATGAGAAGAATTAGCTGACATTTATTTATAATATTCTTATTTCAGAATTTGATCTTACACAACAGTCAAATAATAAGTAACATAACTTTATTTATGGAATTTGAAAGCTTTACTTATCTTCTTTAAATAGTAATAAACCATTTTTTTCAAACTAAACTTTCTAGGAAATGCTATCTTTTCCCCTGAACCTGGTAGTTTGTACAGTCCTCTAGGGTTTGGTCAATGTACATAACAACAACAACTTCCAGTAAAATGCATGTTTGCACATGTGGCATACATGATCATATTTTATGGTTTTATAACATTTACAGTTTCACAAGAAGTACCAGCAAGGCCAGGGAATACCACCCAGTAAATACCATCTAGTTTCAAATTTATTTGCTTTTTCACAATTGACAGGTAGATATACAATAAACATAGCATATAACAATGTGTATAAATGAGGTGTGAAAGGAAGCCTTCTATAAGAAAGGTTTAATAAGTAGAACACTCCCAACAATTACACTGCATTAATTTAATAATTTGAATACCTTGTCCAATGTTGTATAATAAATCAGGTGTTAATTAGATACATAACATGAATACCAATTGAGTTCAAACAGTGTATGAGAGATATAATATTAATAATGTTTAATGCATTGTTTAGTTGCCATTCTTTTAAGTAGTTAAGCAGACTCTGACAGTTTAATATTTGTTGGTATTGTCTTCCGAGTCTTCATGGCACGATATCTTAAGCTAAACATTCCAACGTTCGTATAACTGGACAACAGCGAATGTTATCAGCAAGTCTTACATCGTAGTTATGAATAACGTTATTTGTTGAGTAAGAAACATTTATCGCTGGGGTAGGTTGTTGTTGAAAGATTTGTAAACAAAAGTATGCAGTATTTATTTTAATAAGATGATGAAGTTTTAAAAGATTTAAATTGAAGAATAAAACACTGGTGTGATCATGAGATGTCAAATTGGCAATATGACAAATAGCTCAATTTTGTAATACAAAAAACTGGTTCAAATTGGATTTTCTAGTATCGACCCAGATATAGCACAGTATGAAAGGTGAGGGACAATCAAAGTTTGATACAATGTTCTTACAACACCCTGTGCAGGTAGAAACATTTTTAGCTTAGAAACGACAACATTTCGGACTATTATTTTAGAGAGTGTGGGATATGATCACGCCAGTTTAGTTTTGAAGCAAAATACACACCTAATTTTTTTTTACAGTATCAACCCTAGCAATGCAATTACTGACCAATGTAATTTGACGATCCCACTTATGTTTACGATGTAAAGAATATATAATTTGACTTATCAATATTTAGTGAGAGCTTGTTTGCAGTATTGAAGATGACAAGCCATAGTTTTTCACACAAGACTTTCAGCTGGTTGTTACAGGTTCGATTGGAAGAATTAAAACTGTCAATATTTATGAGGAAACAAGCTTGAAGTACTGACATTGGCATAAGTTATTGCACTGGAAAAATGCAATGCAAGCAGCTTGCATGCATCGCAGGAGCCTGCTTGAAATTGATATGGATCTCCAGTCTAAAATAAATGAAAATGAATAAAATACAAAGCCAGAGCCCAACAGGCACTATGGTTCCTTGCTTGTGTTGTATGTCATCACCAATTATCATAATATTTATGCCCACATGTACTAGCTACTAACCAATTACTGTATTCCAAGTTTGGATATAATCTGAGTTAAGGTTGTGGAGTTAATGCAATTTCAAAAATGTTGGTCCCTCCCAAAGAAATTGGGTCCAATAAAATTTTGTTCATAAATAGTTCCAAAAACATTGGGCCCACAAATTTGGGCCCAAAGAATGTGTCCCAAAATGCATTTGAGGTGAAATAAAATTTGGGCCCACCAAGCCCCAAAATGTGTCTGGAATTGTTTGGGGCCCAGATGGCCTTCATATACCAGCTATTAACCAGCAACTGTATACCAAGTTAAGTTACAATCTGACTTAAGGTTGCAGAGCTAAAGTAATGAAATGAAAATGTGGACCCCAATGGTCTGAAACATTGGGCCCCACCAATTTGGGCCCAAAAAATGTGTCCTAAAACCCATTTGAGGTGGAAACTAGAGCAGCAATGCTGTAGTGGCTCAACCCCGACATCTGTTATTATAAGAAACCAATTCATTGGAGGACTGCCATGAGTCTATCGTACAGTGTTGTATGTATGTACTGTTTAATTAACTCAACTATGCATACAGCACATGCAGTGGCCAATGTGCTAATGTGGTATTATTCTCTAGAATAAGAGCAGGGATCGACAGCTAGGCAGTGAGTCTTTTCGGCACATGCCATACATCATCCAAGCAGTGTACACACACTATTCTCTACAGGGAATTTCCAATACAGCCGACAATTACCAGCTTTGAAAAAGGCAATGCACTGCGCAGGGAAATCATTGTTCATCCCTAAAAAGCAATATTTTGAGTGGTATGACTTGTCGCGGGGGTTACGCCAAAGAAAATCCTTCAAGTAAATAAATCGTTCATAGTTTCCAAACTGAAAGCAAATAAAATTGAAGACCTAAAAATAATAATATTATTCTAGCAGATATGCCGACTTTGTGTGCGTAAAATTGATCCAAAAACTCTGGAAAAAAGCTGTTTGCACACTTTACCTGAAAGAAATATTTAACCACTAACACAAAATGGTTGGTTTGGGCTCGAGACATGCTGCAAATGGTTTTGTTGCACGAAGTCCGCACCTGTTTTATACTGTACCATTTTACTTGACATCGATGTAAAAACTTTTCTTGGCAAGCTGCCAACAAGGAATCCAACTATCAGTGTATTTTGCTAGAATTGCATCAAAGAATTTATGGTGGGTAGACTAAACGCTTTACGGTGGCACAACCTTTGCGAATATTGCGAATAAGTTTTAGTAGTTATCGAAGCAACATGTATATCTTTTCACATTTCCTGTTACTATTTTCTAATACAGAGTTCAGCAATATTCGTAGTGAACATATTGGTGGAAGGTTTTTGTGTGCTTTCATGAAAGTTCAACTTATCGATTAGGCTTTGTAGGTAGGTCTAGAATAAAATATTTTACCTCTGACATTACTTGATCAATTCATACTGGCTCAAAATGCATGTATAAGGATATATGTGAGCAGCTACACTGTGTACTACTCAGCTATGCCTTTCGTAATTCCTTCATTCTCACTGCAACGTTCCTTTGTACACACAACCAAATTTAAAAGATACAACACAGTTTATGTAAATAAGCAAGCTGCGGAAACCACAACTGATAAAATCTGTTGTAACTTTTACACCCCAAGCCAATTGTTTATTTACAATTATCAACTTCTACCCGGGCTAAGCTCTCCTAACCCACCTCTCACGAGGGGCTTGATAAAGCTCAGCATAGCCTCGTTCCCATGCGGAAAAAGAATGGAGCAATTTTCCCTCCACTCAATTGGTCGATCAAGGGTGAAGCAAGCCGTTTTCGTGGGAACGGCCTAATAGGGGTTGCTACACTTTTAGTGCAATTGACACACACATAGATAAGTACCTATAGTTGGCACAGCAAGGATCTGCCTTCTGATTTGCAATGGCTTAAGACCGTTGTTCCGCACCCTGATGCGCTTCCTTCCTCCAGATAAAACCCACTACCATATACTATATCCACATTAAAAAGAATGTTAAGACACTGAAAAATGATGAAACTTGCAAAATATAACCACTTCACTTTAACCAATCATCAATCGTTTTACAAGCTGTATTGCCATCTCAATGTGACACCTTCACTGCAAATTTTAAAAAATCAGCCAGTAGTTGTAGAAGAAGTAGGCTTTTCAAAAAAGAGGCAGACATTTTCCCAGATACAGTATCACATAAGCTCTACCCACATTAGTGGGTTGAGAAAATCAAATTTGGGCCCACCCGGCACAAAAAAAGACCCAGAATTTTTTGGGCCCAGATGGTCCCAAACCATTTAGGTCTACATGTACCAGTTATTAACCAACAACTGTATACCAAGTTTGGCTACAATCTGACTTACGGTTGCTGAGTTATTGCAATGTAAAGAAATTGTGGGCCTAAATGTTCCAAAAAATATTGGGCACACATATTTGGGCCCCAAAAAATGTCCCAAAGTCCATTTGAGGTGGATCAAATTTGGGCCCACACAGCTTAAAAATAGACCAGGAATTATTGCAATGTAAAGATTTCTATGTTTGACCCCATAACCTCATTATATTCATAAGGTTTGGGCCAAAAATGTAGGGCCCATCTCACTATAATACATCTATGTAGAAAGTAGGACAAATATCCATCAGGGCATCAACTCAAAATTGGTGAGTTATGGTGGATCCAAGCAAGTGTCGCAATAACACACGCACACTATCTTGCACACATAAAGCCACGGCAACCTGATTGCATAGGTTTATTTGCTTCCAGCAAGAAACCAAACACACCTTCCTTTCAACATGATATGTAGACCTGTATACACAATTATAGATAAGATATGCACCTCTAGTAAAAATTAACAGCTATAACAAAAGGGCGGGATTCTGCATCCCCGACGCAGCATATCAGAACACGTCATATTATTTAAATAACATATATGCTTTTCATTCCAAACCTTCTTCCAGTTAATCCTAAAAATGATTATTTGAACAATATCAAATAGTTTACAGCTGCAAGTTGTGCGATACTTCATACAGCACTAAGAATGATCCTATTACAGAGATTCCAAACAAAGGTACTTGCTCATGATAGGAAGCCGCTATGATTGCAATGTTTTAGAGATCATGTAACATTTGAACTATTTTTTCATCACAAATGTTACAAGTTTGGACTGAGTTATTGTTTGAAATTTGCATGCATGGGAAGCTAAACATCTCTAATACTGACTTGTTGATTCTGATGTCAGTTATTTTTCTCCTCTCTGCTATGGGACTTACATTGCCAAATTTCAACTTGGCATCTTAGCAAAAATATTCTTTGCTTCAATTATCTTTGACCTCTATATTCTTGCAATCTCGATGTCCGAGAGGCACAACCTCCCATCTAGCACCTTCCTTCATAGTTTGTGTGACCTTTTGCAGATGTTACCATAGTAACTTCACACTTTCAAGTATTCCCATTATACCTGTGAAGGCTCCAAGTCAATTCAATGTTTCTCCTTGGAGAAAGCCAAAAAGGATAGTGATTCCTTGCAACATTTGATATGAAAACATGTAACAATAATAAATATTGTTACCAGCAAGGTATATGCACTCACATGGGCGGGATTACGGGGGGGGGGCAAGAGGGGGCATTTGCCCCCCCCCCCCACTTTTTCCCAAATCTTAGTTCACTTTTTTGTCGTTTTGCAGACAAATGTGCACAACCCTAATCGAAATTATTCCCCTACAACAGCTCTATCAAATAGGCCTATTTGTTTCGAATCTAAGTCGAATTTGTGTTTAAGATCGTAACATGTAGCATGCAGAATAACTGGAGCTGGAGCTAGCACATGGTTCGCAGCACAGGTTACGAATCCTGGAGCTAACACACTAGCGATTCAATTCTGCATGTGATGAATCCGCGGCATGTGCTACAGTGCTAGCTTCAGGAATTGATTTTCAACGTTGCTGCTCTACTGAATGCGTTGAATAACTAAATCCAGAGAAACGATTTACGAAAGCTAGATTTGCCAGATGCACAATATACTAATAATTTTAGGGGGAAAGAACTGTCTAGATGCGATTTATTGTTACCAGAGGTGTCATTTTTGCTGATCTAGGATTTCCTTTTTGCTTAAATTTTGACGCGCCACGCCAACTGATGGTGGTGCACCGCCTAAATAGTGACGTATAAGCTTCAGTTGTACATCACCATATAAGTTCTTCTATCCGCCCTCCCTAAATTTACACACGTTCATTAATTGTTTAGATGCAATTTAAAGCCTATATGGGTGTTAATTTTGCCGATCTAAGGGTACCTTTCATCGAAAATTTCGACGCTCCTTGCCGATGATGGCGCTCCGCTTAGATAGTGACGTATAACAAAGTTGTACATCACCATCTGACCATATGTTCTACTATCAATCCTCTTCAAATTTTTAAACAATAATTAACTATCTAGATACAAATTGCAGACATGAGATCCATATTTCAAGGAGGGGTACATGCAGCTTAGAGCACTCGGGAAGTGCCGTTTCCGGCCATCTGGAGGGTTTGTAAAGCCAAAAACTTTCTTGTACGCTCCGCGCCAACCGATGGTGGCGCTCCGCTTAGATAGTCTTGCTGGCAGGTTTGCCCCCCCCCCCACTTTCACAACTCAAATCCCGCCCCTGTGCACTCATGTGGACCTAAATATCAAGTATGAGTCTTAGCTTAAATCTTTGAGTTATGACTGTTGCTAAGACTTTGACCTCTTTTGACGTCAAATGAACTTTGACCTCCACCATAAAATAATAGGGATGTTGTATGCACTAATGGTGGATCAATGTACTCCAAGCTCCAGATTGGAGTTATCCAGTATATAAACTTTAATACGGCACACTTTGAAACACACTAATGATCATTCACATATTTAATTTACAAATCATCATCACATGGATTCATTCCCCAACAAGGAATAAAAACAGAAAATCAACAGGCTTAGTGACTCCTTGCCAACTTTTATGTGAACACTTCATTGTAATACTGTACACTTTAAGTTTTGACCTAAAATGAACATTGACTTCCACTGATAACTGTTACTCACTAAGTGAATTTACACATAATGTATGAATTTCATCCAAGCTTTATTTTTACATTTAACAGTTTACTGTTGAGAGTTTTGACCTCTGGTCACCTCTGGTCACCTCAAAGTAACCGTTCATCTCCATTATATATGAAGGGTGATTTGCTAAGTAACACATGAACTTCATCCAAGCTTTGTTTCTGGAGGCAGTGTGTTCAGTAGGTTATAATACTTGTTAAACTTGGTTGAACTTTGACCTCTACAAAAAATGTCAGCATTCTTGTGCTCTCTGAATTTATTCCAACATTTGCATTTGAAGTTATTGATTCTACAAGGGTTTCAGATTTTGACCTCGGTTACCATTCAACTTCCATAGAAAATGTTGTTTTTTGTGCAAATGAACTATTGATCTAAATAACAATTAAGTAACCATCAAACACGTTTTGGTTATAGTGTTAACCAGGTGTTCAGACTTTGGCCTCTTGTGACCTCTGTTGACCAAGGTAGAAATCAATAGGGTTCATATATTCACTAAGTTGGATTCACAATATGATTTGCTTTTGAAGTTATTGAGTTTACAAGCTTTTGAAGTTATTGAGTTTACAAGGTCTTCAGACCTTGACCTCTGTTGATCTCAAAACCATTGTCCTCAACATAAAATATGTGCTTCTTGTACAAACCTAACAAGTAACTATGCAGTTGAGCCACCATGTACTTATAGTGTTATAGTGTTAAGAAGGTTGTCAGACTTTGTACTCTGGTGATCTCAAATGACCTTTGACCTCTATGGAAAACAAAATTGTTCTGATACCCACTAAGGTGGATCCACATATCAAATATGAGTTCATCAATAATTTGCTTTTGAAGTTAATGCAATTACAATGTTAGGATTCAAATCTAACCTGTAACAGTAGTTGTCAAGGTGGATGGTTGTCTGCAAAAATGTATCTGGACACTTATATCATCACCAACATTCCCCTCTGTAACTGACACTTCTAATGGACTGAGATATGCTGCAATTCCTGCAAGATGAGAGCATTAACAAACATGTATATTAACATAACATAATAAATGGAACATATTCTAACACTGTGCGATAACTCCACCAAACTGTATGAATTTACATCTTAATGCAACTAACATTCATCATACCTAACCTGTACACACATACACAAGCAAGTGATTTTTGCAGGAGGCTGAACAGTGAGTACCTGTTTAATTTCAGAACCTTTTCTTTGGGTTGTGGGGGTGAGGGATTTCACATCAATACACCTTTGCCAAATACTTCCCATTTGCTTAGTACGAATGATCATAAACAATTTTTACTGCAACTTTACTATAAAGATGAGGTCTGCTCACTTCCAGGAGACTCTAATCTGAGCTCAACACAAAATGTGCTTCACACCATGTTAAAACATTAAATATTGCAATCATGAAATATGCATATGTAACAATTTATGTAAGTAAATATCAAAAAGGCTTGGAATGTAAAGCAGAGATTTGTTGTTCTACAAAAAAAATGGTTCTTGAAAATGTTTGTGTGATATTGGAACCAGGAACTATAGCATATGTAAATTCAAATTGTTGTCAACTTGGATTTCACATATATAACACTGTAAGAAAATTGTTTCTTACTAATATTGGTTTATACTTCTACCTGCAATGCGATATCTCAGTCATTGGATTGCGATACTTAATATCAAACATGTTAGAATTGATTGGCTAAAATTTGTTAAAAGACTCAAAGTGATTGATACTTTGAGATGAGTCTAAGCTTGATCTGAACATGAGGCATTCACAATCAACTTTGATATCCATCCAAGTTTCACTTTAGATAACATGTCTACAGCAAGCAGTGTGTAAATTTAGCTGTCGTCCGTCGTCCGAGACGACCAAATTACCTGCCGGGCAACCAAAACTTGTCAAATCGTGAATTACTGGTTGCCCGGCGGACAACCAAAAACTTTCGAAAAGGCTGGTTAATGTTCCGTGAAACAAATGGAAAAAGACACAGAAACAAGCGTGAAACCAAAAACGTAAAATTACATTTCACATAAGAAGAAACTCATTCCAAACTCCACCTTCATCTAATAAATAATATACGTAGACGTATACGCACGTTCTATAAGCCTGAGAAAGGCCAAGCCCTCACATTGACATGGAACACTCAGTTCAAGATTCGTGGCATTTTCTGTTCTGTCCGTTTGTCAACAAAGGTCAATCAGAGTTCAGGTTTACCCCCACGGGCAAAGACCCCGCCCATCCACCACACTGCTACGTGCACACTATACAATAGTAAACATTTGGCCAGTACTATGACGCACTGAAAATCAGTAGAGAAATTACCAATTGTGTACGAAAAGTAAGTTGGTACACCTTTCAAATTTTACGAAGATCGAGCGGGAAATCCAGCATGGCTGGAGAAAAAAAATCGGGACAAAAAATAGAGAAAAAAAAACGGGAAGAAAAATAATAAAAAAACACGAAGGAAAAAAAGTACATCTGTAAAAAACAAACAGGAAAATTTCAGGAGAAAAGTTTCAGAAACAAAAGAAAAGTAAGTTGGTACACCTTTCAAATTTTACGAATGATCCAGCAAAAATCTTTCGAAATATTCACGCGAAACTGGCATATTGTGCTAAATGCAACTAATATCATGTAAACAAGGCTCTAGCACACCCATTTATGAATAAACCGTAAGACCACATCTGGTGTTAAGCGGGGGGAAAAGAAAGTATTTTCTAGAATTTCCAAAAATACGGAAAAAATAATATCCTACCATAGTTAAGTGTATAGCAAATAGCCTAACCACCTCGTCGGTTACGGATCTCACGTAACTACAAAAACACAACTAATTGTATATTGCAAAGTTAACGTTTTTTACAAAAACATGGAAACAATATTAAGCATTTAGTTAATCATGCCAAGTGGCCTAAAACATGTGATTACAAGGTTTACTTTCATAAAGATGGCCATAGCTACTGTAGGGGCTTAGATATCGTGCTATGCGTGTATGGTATGGACTGTGCCTCGTGGATCATGGGGAATATATTGTATTGTTCATGCGGAGGAGTCAGTTGGCTTGAGGTGTGATTTACTTACCTTACTGTTACGGGGATATTTTACCTACTTTTCTTGAACATCTAAGATAATAATTCGCATAACTTTACCGATCCTTTTAATACTGACTGACATAATCCATGAAACATTCCTTGGAAACGTGCCAAAAAATATTAACAAACAGGTGTTAGACAGGGGATGAGCTCACAGTTGTTTGGCAAGGTACCTGGGAAAATTCAGCACATGTAGCCTACCGTAGTATTTAGGTAGGGTACGTGAAACACTGCAGTTGTAAATTGATGAACGTATAGTGCAAGCTATTAATTGTTAGGCAGTCTAGAAACGGGGCTTTGCCGAACGTTGTTTGTTTCATAACATCAGAAGTTTTGTAAGTTAAACTTTTTAAAGATTGCAAGACAGATTAAATCTTTTTTCATTTTATAACATAGTATAGCTACTCTAACTTATCATTTTAAAATTTTCATCAGTTTCGTAACCATTTAAATTAAAAAAGTTGTCAGTATTTTGCATCCTCAGCTGCGAATTTTTATCGCTAGACACGCAAAAATACCAAAATTTCCCAGGGGCCTTTGCCCCCTGGACCCCCACAAGGGGTTCCACCCCTTGACCCCACCGGGGAACTAAGGCAGGCCCCTGGACCCCACGCCATTATACTCGCACGCTACGCGTGCTCGTTTTGTTCGCTGCGCGAACTACGGCGAGAAATTGGCAGTGTGTTCGCGGGAAATTGAACAAGGTTTTCCAACACTGGTTATTTATTTATTTTCAAGGGAACAGTCCATAACAAACTCAGATATTCTCTTTGAATGTCCCCTCCATATATCTCTCTTTCTCCATCCACTGTGTTAGACTAATTTGCCAAGTTCCCTGTCTTCAATATGGGGCTCTAAGTTAGAAGATGTTGTAAAAAAGTGATGAAGTTGAATGAAATGTATCTTTTCCTCCTTATTGGAGTTCCTTTGGCCATCCCAAAAACATGTAACCTACTTTACATGTTTCCACTGCAGGACGACCAAAATTTCAGCAGGACAACCAAAAATTGGTGAGCTGGTTGTCCTGGGGACAACCACTTGAAATTTCTTAAATTTATACACTGGCAAGGCATTGCATATATTCCCTCACACTCACATACATAGATGCATACAGCATATAATTAAACATGGTTATGATTTATTGAACCAAAACCAGTTACCAAACATTTGAAGAAATTTCTGGTTGGAACTTGTTTCCTAAGTTTGGACGGTACAAATTAAATTCAGAATGATACTCATAAAGCATTTCTCCCTTTTATCATTTTGGATAAAATTGTTAAAGGAGAAAGATGTATGCAATGTATCATTAATTGCAAACTGGTGGACCAGCCATACACTATTTGGACAGGGTTATTACTTTTTGTACTGTTTGCCTCTTGGGTAGTATTTCCATCATTAGGCATAAGATTTGGACCTTAATATATCATAGTAATACTAATGTTAATCTTGGAAATGCTCTTTAAGTGATACTAAATACTTATAATGGATTTAATAATACTAACCACTCTGACATGCTGGACCTGTAAATCCTGGTTGGCAGGAACATACATCATTGGTACAGGTACCTCCATTCAAACAGGAGTCAGTGAGACAACCTATTGGGAGAATAATACATCATATGGATTCAATTACAACAAATATCAACATACATTAGAATGCACAGTATATTTTAAGTATAGATCTTAGTTATAAACCAGAATGATGTAGCACATGGATAATATATGCTTAGTGTTTATGTGCATCTGAATACATGTTTCCAAATAATGACAGTTACAACAAGAAATGATAGTTCTTAACATTGCTATCATCTTGCAATCATATTTTAACATTTTTATCTACACAGGCTTTTTGCAGTAACTAAACACTTCCCTACCATTCTTTTATAAATGATATTTCATGGAAGAGTGACCTGCTGTTAGTTTCGTGACTGGACAAATAACCCCAGACAATTACCCCCAGTCAATAACCCCCCGGACGATTACCCACCCGACAATTACCCCCCGGACAAATACCACCCAGGACAATTGCCCCCCAGGACAACTACCCACCCGGACAGATACCCCGGAAATTACCCCCGAGGACAAAAACCCCCCAGACAACTACCCACCCGGACAACTACCTCCTCGGACGAATACCCCCTAGACGATTACCCCCCTGATATATACCCCGGACGAATATCCCCCTGGACATATGCCGTGAACTATAGGGGACAGATGCAGCGACGGATACACAGGCGACTTGGGCCTATTCTGGTTTAGTTAAGGTAGTAACCTGGGTGAGGTATCTGTGCCAGTGTATTTGCGTGGGTGGAGTTTTCCTGGAGGTAATTGCCAGGGGGGTAGGGGGTATTTTTCCTCGGGGGTAATTGTCCACGGGGTACTTGTCTGGGGGGTAATTGTCTGGGGGTACTTATCCTCGGGGGTATTTGTCCTCGGAGGTGTATGTCCGGGGGAGAGTTGTTCCGGGGGTAGTTGTCCTTGGAGGTATTGGTCCTCGGGGGTTTTTGTCCGGGGGGTGTATGTCTGGGGGGTACTTGTCCAGTAACCGTTAGTTTTACTCAGTACAAGTAAAGTAGCAGGTTTGCAAGCTTTTAGCATTTACTAGAGCCATAATTATTTGTTTGTTTTTTTAAATTGATTCTGTGAAATAAGTTAACAATATTATATGTTTTTTGGTGATTGGTTTAATTGCTAATTTGTCTATAACTTAAAGGCATGCTCAAACCAGTAAGTTAGAAAAGATTATTACAAATGAGTGTCTGTAACATCTTCAATAACTTATAAATAAAATACTGACACAAGTGAGTTAACCTGTATAAAGGATAACCGTGCTTCAGTGAGTCCCATATTGACAATATTAGTATCTCACTAAATTCCAGACATTGTAAAGCCCATTACATCTTCATTGAGCCCTAGCTAATTTAAATGATAAAGCTCAAGCTGATACAAAACTTGGCAATGTGTAAACCTGTGCAGCATGTACTGAAAACAAACTACAACAATGTAAGTAGTTAAGGTATGAAATCAGCTAAAAGTCAAGTGAAGTCAATTCATGTTAATCTGCATACTGAGTAACACATTCTTGTGATTTATATGATGAAACTAAATATAATACTGTTTCTGTAATACTACTGAATAACAGCCTGTGTTATATCTCACTTGTTGTACAAAATGGAAGTACAAATCCATCTGGGCATTGACAGGTATCTTGGTGTACTATGGAACCTCTGGAACAAGTACCTCTATTGAGGCAAGGGTAGTTATCACAGTCAACTGAAAGAAACAGAGACAACAGGAAACAATCAAATTATGAGATACATCTTAACAACATCTGTATAATATTAAAGACTTTGAGAAACTCTTTATGTGTCAGAAAGAACAAAGCAGAGAATAAAAGTTTAATTTGATTCAATCACTGCATATTTTCAAATTATATATAAAAGACTTACGAATAAATAATCTTGATCCAGACAATAAATGTTATATCTGATGTTGTGGAAAGCAAAAGCATGAACAAGTTGTTAGAAAATCAATTTGTCATGGTACCACAAAACGAAATCTTTACCATCCCTCCCCAGCACTTAGTTTTTCATGTTTCTATGTTACCTTCTGTGGTAAGAATAAGAATGACTATTTTTTGCTGTATTTATTCAATTTATCTCTAAGTTTGGATACAAGAAGGATGTTTTTAGCAACTTCTTAGAGAATTTAGCACATGACAGTGTGCATAGTGTGTTCCTGCATGACAGTGCTGATCTAGACACATATCTAGCTCTTATTAAAGCATATAGCAATTGAAATTCTCTACCTAGATATACTTTCACATCTTTTTGTTACTTTCCCTAATATACAAAGTTGTTACATTTACAAGAAACCACCACATGCTACTGTTATATGATTGAACTCTACACAGTGGTGGAGCTAGGGGTATTGGTCAGGAGGGGCGAGAATGGTCTGCAGGGGCGCTTTCGACACTATCTAAGTGGAGCGCCACCACAGGTTGGCGCGTAGCGTACAGAAAAACTTTGAGTAAAGATACTCCCTAGATCGCCGGAAATGACCCTTTCCGGGCCTGGCTAATTTGCAGATAAACGAAGAATAAGTAGGTGTCATCGCCAAATTATACCAACAAAATGTGACAAATGTCAATATGTAGATGAGAGCGCAATAAAAAATTCAATAATCGCAAATAAGTAAAAAGTGGTAAAGAGCTGAAAAGGGCGCCAGCAGTCCATTTGAGTCCGTCAGGGGGGGGGGGGGCATTCGCCCCCCCCCCTGACTGTATGGACGCTCCGCCACTGACTCTACATCAAACTTAATATTAAAGTATCCTCAACAAAATTTAACCTCAGCCCATTATGTAGGTTATATTGAACAAACATATACTACTTCTCACAATTGTATGTTACTTACCATTGGTACATGTCGGTCCTGTAAGTCCTGGTGGACACTGACATAAATTATTATTGAAGCAGGTCCCTCCATTCTGACATGGTGACGGTTGACAGGCTAAATAATAAAGAAAGTGAAATTATGCTACATAAGACAAACATCAAAAAAGCAAACTACAGAAAAGAAATGTTAAAGAACAAGGTTGAGAGTATCAAGTAAAAGCTGTGTGAATGTATCTTTCTAGGCTTCTCCTCTTACAAAGAGCCCAGGTATCAGAAGCAGCAATTTTTGAGTGGGGACCTACCTTGGTACTGTACATGAGAAAACACACAGGTATTATTACTATTCACAAATTCACAATGTAAGTGAGTTCATTTAGTTGCAAGGATTGATTTGCCTAAATGTGAATCAATGTCGACAGTAATACTGACGAATTTCAAATGTTATTCTAGTAAATGGTGTATCAGTGAGGTGAGAATGGAAACATTAGAACAAGGTAAGCCACAGGTCTATAAGATGTCAACATATACAATACCAGTGAATTCATTATCATTAGGTTTTGAAAAGATAAGCTACTGAATCTATCAGCTCTCGTATATATCACAATCACTTCCTTCCTTGACAAATATTATACAGGAACTTTTCAGACTGCTTCATCTAAGATATAAGCTTCACCACTGGCACTATACTACCCACCATATTAAAGCTAATGACACTTGTAATACAGTCTCTCACAAAACTTTAGATGAAGTTTTGCAACAATGAATAGTAAGTTTATAGCACAGAGACCATGTACCCTAAATTTGAACTATGCAGAATAGTCTCCAGATTTTAATAAATTTTTCAACTTTGCTTCAAATTATCTTCAATCTTCCATATTCTGGAGGAATAAGGCTGGGGCAGTTTGTTTTTACTTATTCCCTTTGTGGTGTGCTGCTAGCCTACTATGAGTAATAATAAATAACAACCAAAATGTGGTTCCTGGGTACAAAGTGATAAAATAATATTATTGGCTTTGAAGTCAGCTACTTAACAATGTTGCATAGCAGCCACACATGCAAGTGATACAAGCTGAATGGCTTATAAATTTCACTTTACATCGAGTGGCTACACAACCTCCCAGATGCTAGGTTTCATTGCTTCAGATGTCACCGTATCCACTGTTCGACATCGCCAGTTTCACTATGATCCACTTCTGGTCTTTTACTTATTTGAGAATGAATACAGGATCAGGATTCTGATTTCCTTGTCCCCTGGAGAGGTAATAACTTAGCTGACCCCAGATGTCCATATTTAGAATGCACAGTGGATCAACCACAAAGAAAGGACGATATCGTCACAATGAATATTTACAATTCATAGTGAGGGATTTGTCTTCTTCATGCATTGTCAAACCACACACTCACGACGTATTACTGTTTGCAGTACATATAACCTAGCAGCATATAACCTAGCAGCCATTGCCCTGTGGAGAATGGGAACCATAAACACACAGTATTTGTTTGTTGTTATAAAAGTGTGTATTTCTACCAAGCACATGTTGTGCATTTTATGAATGAAGAATGTGCTGATTGCAATCATTTAGAATTCCCCGCAGTTTAGCCGCATAAGTGTGTTCATCATGTTCAAGCGCTAAGGTAATAAATACTTCAGTATGGTACTGTACCGATACAATTTGGTGAGGGTGGGGCCTATAGGTCCCTGTAGGTACATTGATGCAGCAAGCATGCTAAGCATGGAAGATTTTTACAAAGATATTTTCATTTCACAAACATATAGAAGTGGGTTAACTGCCTAGTGAGTGGTTTCCCAGGATCAATGATCAAGGTTGGCAGAAATGAATCCACAGAAAGGTGGTAATGTGCGGTCAACTGGTCCTTTTTACTCGATGAGAAACAACGTGTAATATTATGTGGACTTCCTTAATATCCCAATGTTACCTTCCCTAGGACCATTCACCACCCTCTGTGTATGTATATTCTCCAAGCAGTATACCCTGTATAAAAGTAAGAACCTCATGCACCCTCACTCTCTTTTTCTATCTCGTCACCTCAATGACACAGTTTAATAAACATGATCTTATAGTTGAACCATAAGCAAAGCCTTGTGGTGTCTTCATTGTGTACCTCTATTA
>KN884109.1:121695-143793 GCA_000934455.1 Apostichopus parvimensis
AAGCGGCCTGAAGCATAACAGACTCATCATGCCGAAATTGTGGCAAACCCAACCACTGGGGGAAAGTTTGCCGCTCCCGACTGAGAAAACAAAACCAAAAACCAAGGAGCAGTCAGTCCTGAGAGCCCTTCAGAGAAAGGGATCAACAACAAGGCTAACGAGAGCAGAAAGGAAGTACATGCAGTCAGCAAGAGCGTGGAAGGAATGCCATTCACTGATGAAGACCAAATCAAACTTGACGAAATAAGCATTGACCTTAATATCAAAACCAGGACAGACCGAAAGTCCTAGTAGACTTAAACATTAACAAACCAAATATGAAACACAAGGTGACACTGACAGTGAAAGTAGACACTGCAGCAGAAGGTCACATACTATACCTCTACACACAAAATGTTCCACAAGTTGATAACAGGATAAGGACCAGTCGAAAGTAAAGTATACAACGCAACTAAAATAGCCCACTGAGGAAGCTGTTCGATTGACTGTCAGTGTTGTGGATCAACAAAAGAGGGTATAATTCTATGTGGTAGAAACAAACAAACCTGTAATCTTAGGTCTTGACGAGATCAGTACAACTCAATTTGGTAACACTCAACTGTGACCTACAGTAATAGTAGACAAGACACTGATCAACAATACCAGTGACGTGCAAAAGACATATCCCAAACAATTTAAGGGTATTGGAAAATTTTAAGGAAAGCTCCACATAGTTTCGACAAAGACATACCACCTGTGATACACCCTTCGAGACACTGCCCAATACCTGTGATACACCCTTCGAGACACTGCCAATACCTGTGATACACCCTTCGAGACACTGCCCAATACCTGTGATACACCCTTCGAGACACTGCCCAATACCTGTGATACACCCTTCGAGACACTGCCCAATACCTGTGATACACCCTTCATGACACTGCCCAATACCTGTGATACACCCTTCGAGACACTGCCCAATACCTGTGATACACCCTTCATGACACTGCCCAATACCTGTGATACACCATTCGAGACACTGCCCAATACCTGCGATACACCATTGGAGACTCTGCCCAATACCTGTGACACACCCTTCGAGACACTGCCCAATACCTGTGATACACCCTTCGAGACACTGCCCAATATAGCAAACCAGATCAAGGAAGAGATTATTAGCCTAGACGTTCTAACGCCGGTGACTTTAGACACCACCATCGATCCCAGTAAATACACACAGAGCTTGCTACCGTCGGTAATTAGACATATAGTGTACAGTCAATACATACAGCTACAGTCAATACCCACAACACAGTGTACATATCAGCGTGGACATCTCAGGTCTAGATAAAAGATAACAAGGTATCACGTTTCATTACTGTCTGCATTTTGTAGCGACAAGAAGAAAATGTCATTTGGAGGCAACGGAAAGTTAACTTTTTCAGAGCGTGGCACGCAGTTTGGAGCGAGTCTTCCATGCCTTTAAGCATCTACCATTTGTACTTCTATTGTTTCACTGCATCGATAATATAACACAAGATAAGGGTGTTTTACAGTGTTAAGCATACGTATCATTCCGTACATACAACAGTAAGTGTACATGTGGGCCTACATTCATATCAAAAGCCAATAGGCACAAAGTACATGTAGAAGTAGACTTTTAATAATGTCCACAGTATATTCAGCAAATATCCAAAGTTCTGTGATTGCTTAGTAAAGGTTATGCTTTACAATCTTAACATTCATGAGAAATGCCGGATATTCAAGCATCTGGAGAGAAGTGATGTCCGCTCAAGGACATGGCACAGAGTTCCTGGGCATGCTTTCGGGTCTAATGCCCACATCGGGTAGCAAAAGGCCAGGCTTCACAGACAAACAAGTTGATGTACAGTTATGTTGTACTTGTAGACCCAAACTTCCAAGGCCTTTAAATTATAGGTCTAGTCTATATGCCACATATGATGAACTTTGATAACTTGTGTGTTGCATTGGATGAGGCACTAGACAAGCCATTCAAAATATGTTACCTGTATAATGCAGTACAAGAAAAGGTTTGTCAGAGGCCTAAGCTTTTTCTAGAATTCAACGTTAGGCTACAAAAGCTAGTTTACCACACAACCGGCCTACTGTACGTAGCCTAACCTGGGCCTAGATCTGATCTTGATACCCGTGCTGTGACTGGCTCATATCCACAAATTTAGCATTCTTTCTCCTGAGAAAATCCCGAATAACGTACCTTGGGTTTTGCTTGGTTTCAGCATATTGGAAGCTAACAGTACCGTGAAGAGGAAACATGGCGTTATATCGCAGTTAATAAACATGGTGTTGTTAGTATAGCTCAACAATCAATGCGCTACTGCAGGAGTTAAAATATTCCTCAGGAACAGTTTACACTGGCCAGCCAGCATACGGCGTGTCGGCAACGATAAGATTTGTGATTCAAGACCATTCAGCAGAAAATGTTTGTCCAAAATAGTTACTTTTTGGATTAAAGTCTTACTTGTTCTCAATCGCTTAGCCCTGTTTTAAGGAAGTTGGTTTTCTACTTAATAAGGAAGTGAATTCGACATGACCTTGTCAGTCATGCTTCACAACCTCCACAGTTTGTCAATTTGTTTACTTCATTGTCAGCACGTAAGAGGTGTCAAAGTTGTATCACGTGACTGTAGTTACAAACTACAAACAGCACGGCTGCCTTGATATTTCCAAATGTGAGAATGTGGAAATGAATGATAAAATAAATTGAAATTGCGATAGGGAATAAATTATGAATCGAAAAAGAAAAATATCATTCGCTAATACAAATATCCAGTGTAATGATTAACACCAGTAGAGTGACTGTAAAGTTAGTATTGTTGAACATACCGATATTAGAGGGCGCCCGTTCAAACCTCGGAATGACATCTTTGTGTTATGTAATGTTATGATAGTTTTCCCCAATTCAACTTTCTCAAGTCTATAGTTTAGTAACATTACTTAATTGAGTTCAATCGATATCCTACATTTGAGTAAGTAGTTTATGATGATCACTCTACCTTAGTAATAGTAGATATTATCATAGTATGTATCGTTAGTAAATCTTCTCGCCAACTTTGAGACTTCAACAAAGTATTACTTCACAGTATTCATTCATTCAATTCAGCTCACTTCCGAAAGCCGAAAGTTGGAACAATTTCTTTACCAGAGTAGGCTACTTTGTGAAAACCTAATTTGAAACACCACAGACACTCAAAACGATCTGCTTCTCCCGGAGACTATTTAGGCCGTTAGAGGTGATTTATTTAGGCCAAATGCAGATGAACGTCTGAGAACATTGGAAACACGATAACTCCAAAATTAAAGCTTTCAGGAACTTTACATGTGGTATAGGCAGACTCAACTCAGTAAGTTCAATTACCTCATTCCTGTCTGTGGAGTTCAGTGTCAACAATGATGTGGTCAATGTCTAAAAGCATTGTTTACAGGATAACTCCCATCTAAATGTTAAGATGAACTTAATACTTGATACTGTATATTGTTAAATTTGGTTGCTGTTTGATCCACAATGAACTAAAACTACCATGTGCTGGGCGAATTCAAAATTTGGTTCAAGTTAATAACTTAAGTTACACATCTGTACTACTTTCCTGTATGATGCAGTAAATAGTTCAAATGGATTTCTCAAATAGTAACAATAATTGATATTAACCTTCGCTGTCCTCGTTTCATGAGCAAGGGACGAAAGGCTTGTGTTAATGTGTCGTTGATATAAGTGGCATATATTTTTAAGACAAACAGGCTATCTTGTGGTTTTATCATCTCAGCTGTTATAACAACTAGAAGGTTGTTAGTCTTACATCTCCAAGAGCAGACGAACAATATAGCTTGTATATTCTGACTTTACCTTGAGACCTTAGCGTGCGAGAGTACATCTGTATAAACTCAATTACTGTTGGATATTGCTGCCTAATTGCTGAGTAATTTATCACTCATTATCAAGACTAATTGAACACCGTTTTATCATAAAATGAAAGTTGAAAGAACAAAACAAAGACAGACATTCTGAAAGAAACTAAGTGAAACAATGGAGATATCCAGGTTTACTTTGTTTGTATTCAAATCTGAGTAAGTAGTCATATAACGTTAACTTTGTATAAATGCTAATGAAAGGATAGGGGGTGGACAGGGCGCGCTGATAGAGGCGGTAACAAAGCGGAAGGGCTCGTCTGCAGTTAAGTCAGTGACTACGTAGACAAAGAGGACCAAGATCTGTTCTTGAGTTTTCTTATATATTCAACTCGGACTGAGGCATCGAACGAAGGAATAACGTCAACAAAAACTAGAGTAGTAAACAACTCCTGAAAGTGATATGAAGAAACAAACATTAAACAATATGGAAATATGGAATTATAACAGTACTCCTGCAACAGTAGACTAACTCACTCATACTGTAATATGCACACATTGGAACAATACTTCTTTCAACAAATAGCATAGTTACAACGAAAACATTCCCAACACAAGAATTCATGTGAAATAATTGTAAAAATAGCAAACAATCAATGAATGTGAACAAACTGAGCAACGAGTCCTTAAAACTGAACATATAAATTATATACCCTGTAACAACAAGAAACATACTACGACTAATGGAAAACTTTCACTTAAACTTGGTATAATTGTAATTCGGAGTAATAAACAAAATCAAGAAATTTAGAATATAGATATTGAATGAAGAAATGATAGCACACATAGCTTAAACAATGGAGAAATGTCAATCACGATAAAGCCGCACTTCTACAGTTTAGTAGAAAATGAAAGAGAAAAATACAATCCTTCAACACTTTAATTTAGTTACCGTTAAAGAAACAACTTTTAGTATAGCGCACCGCTATTACTCACCAAACCAATTACGTAAACAATTTACAGGGGGCTACTGACATCAGTACTAGACCATCTTAGTTCCAGACTCTGCACATAGACACCAAATATGGTCAACAATACTACATTTCTTCAATAAAATGGTGTAAACTTTTATTCAAATCTCTTGGCACTTAGCTAAAACATCTGCAACCTTTGACAGCAGGCGTGGAGGAGCAGCTTGGCTTGGGCAGAAAGTAGCACCCAACCAAAATGACCCTCGCTGGGCGTATGAATACATACTTAAAACCCAACTTACTAAACAAATTCATAGTTTAAATGCTTATTTGAAGTATACACAGTTAAAGAAGGTAAGGAAGGAGCTTTTGAGGTTTACTAATACAACAATTAACAAAATAAAGAACTAAACTGTGGCCTAGTTTTATGTGGCGAACTAGTAACTGTGTGAAAAGGCTGTATGAGGACAAATAATTACAAAGCCTTTGGCCTCATTATGCACAACCTCATGAATATGAATAACTTCCACCAGGAGGCAGCCAGAAACAATGAATAAAGATGAGTAACTTAAACTTCAGTACACTACACTAACACGTACGACGGATATATTTTTAGTGTGCATAATGTACAAAATTATACAGTCTATGGAAAGTGGTTATCAGAAGATCACATACACTCAAACAGCTGTGCTAGCTATTGCTTTCTGTTATGAACTGATACTACACCCCTCTCCCCCTCCCAACCCCTCTCGTAGCATTCATTAACAACTGACAGTAAATTAAGATTTAACATTGATCCTCTCCAATATCCCTCATCACAACAACTTGCATACTGTTCAATAGTCACTTCCATGTTCATAATTGTTTAAAGTTTTGACTTGAACCTCGTTAAACCTATTTTTACTTCCGCTTCTTCCAATCACATATCTTTAATGTGCATAATGCACAACATGATACAGTCTGTGGAAAGTTACTATCAAATGATTACATGCACTCCAATAGCTTTTGTACCTATTGTTTGCTGTTATGAACTGATAATACTGCCTCCCCCCCCCCTCCCCCATGTCTACTAGCATTCTTTAAGAACTTACAGTAAACATGAAGATATAACCGTCAACCACACAAGTACCCTTCATCACATCAATCAACTTGTCAATGCAATTTTCAATATGAAAATAGTAAAAACACCAAGAAGTTGTAAATTGAAATGAAAATCAATAGGAAAAAAAAACCTTAAACCTGCTTCCCTACAATTCTTCTTGCATTCATTAACAACTTACAGTAAAAATTAAGATATATATGTAAAGCACTATTCAATATGAAAATAATAGTAATAACACCAAGAAGTTGTAAAATGAAAAATAACCGGTAATAGGAAAACCTCAAACCTTGTAAGAATCTCTGTGTATATATGGCTATTTACATCAGCTGAACCAGGGTACATGGTTTATTATTGAAGTTAAAGGAATAAAGTATTGTTGTATGCTGATGATGCTATACTTACTCTCGTGCTAATGGATACAATATTTAGATGGAAACAGTGTTACCGTGTTATATGTCTGTCCAACATTTTGACTCCCCGCTTTTCAACCCCCCCCCCCACCCTACAATATGGTCAAATTTGATCATTCTTGGTTTCATAATGACTTTGAAACTGCTTAAACGTAAAAAAATATTTAGATGGAAACTTTTTTGACATACTTCAATTATGCAAATAAAGAAACATTCGTCATATTTGTCTCTACATACTATTTGTAGCCCATTTTAGCCATTTGCATAACTGTCTTCACACTAAATATTGATTAATTGTATTTACATGTTGTGTTTATATTTCAAGCCAAGTTTGTAAGGCTATCAGTTGGACATTGTTAGAATACAGACTTTGGCAACCTCTAATCATATATATTACATGTTTAAATCTAACAAATAAACCATTTAAGCTGAATTATTAGAAAGTTATTCAAAAGTATTAAATGGACTTGCATATTGAGCTGATCAGATGTTTATCATTTCAATAATGACGTGGACTGTTCATAACTGAAACATCTAAATTCCACAGCGTAATCACTTAATTTCAGGTTAATGAGTATAAAATTCTGGTTAATGAATAGTCACTGAATTATTATAATTTGATATATAACTACATAGCATATCAATGAATGAAATAATGGTCACAACTGATCTAAGCTTGTTTACAGTCTTCATTTAGTCCAGCTCCATCTTAGAAGACAACAGCATATTCTTCTGGATTGTTAAGATGATCTCTAAGAAGCTCATAACAAAGATACTCATCCTGGGAATGAAAGGAAAATGGACAACTTATATGAAACATCTACCGAAGGTGGAATGCAACAATGTACCTACACAGCCACATTTACTCTAAAGGTCTGTATTTACCTCATGAAGTTAACTCATTTCAACCTTAGCTACAGACGAAGCAGTCAAAGCAATACCATTTATGATTTATTGATCATATCCTATGTACATAACTAAGGATTATCATGGTCACATTGAACCCAATCAATCAGTAAATAAAATTAACATTGTCATACCTATTGAGATACATATATTCATATTAAACATGTCACATATAATAGAGTACATCAATATACCTTAACATTGTCACAAACAATGTCACATATGAGATAGATCACGATATGTATGTATAAATATGTCACATACATTTATGATTGATTACACCAATATACCTATTCTAGCAAAGTTACAATTTAAGGTTATCTAGATCTACAATAATTCACTAATCCCCCCCCCCCCCTCCCCCCATTCACAGCAGGTTTAACAGTAGTATAAATGTCTTATGTCAGCAGGTAGATTCAGTTAAAGGCCGGTGGGAAGACTTGCGCAAAAAGAAACGTCTCATGCCGGTAATCTGACCTAGTTTAGAATGAGGTGTAACAGAAGTGTTAGACACCACCATCGATCCAGGAAAATACACACACAGCTTGCTACCGTCGGTATAGACACTAGTATACAGTCAGTACATACAGCTGCGGTCAATACCCACAGCACTGTGTACAAACCATACAGCGATGGACATCTCAGGTCCAGCTAAAGATAACAATGTATCATGTTTCATTACTGTCTGCATTTTGTAGCGACAAGCAGAAAACTTCACTTGCAAGCAAGTTTATTGCTCGTGCCCAGGCCATATTTTGGGTGACTTTCCTTTGAAAAGGATGATACTTTCCTATGAGCATTCCCAGTACACCTCCACACATACGTGCACTGGTCGGTAGCGTTCAGAGATCAAGGAAGCAATGTTAAATACAATCTGCGATTTGAACGAACCAAATACCAGGACGGTCGCTGCTAAACAACGTGACGCCGACATTGCCAAGATCGTACATAACGCTATCAGAAATTGAGGATGTTGGGAAGGTTGTGCCTTCTCTCGATTGTAAGTAGAGTTGACACAGCTAAAAAGTTTTACTTTTTTTTTTAAATTGGATTGTTTCAAGGTTTTCCTTAATGCCTGCAAACTTTGTATTCCTTAGTCAGTTGTTTACTTTCTCTTTGTATACAAAGTCCATTGCAAGTATCAGATTTGCGATATGTACAAATACAAACTGCCAACTTCCAAGGTTGTGTGAAAATCACAGTTCGTTCATGAACCATACCCTATTACCACGTTGTTTACTTCTGTCAATGAACTAGCAATATAATGCATCATTGACATTAAAAGGTCATGAATAATAAAGAGATTGTTCCCCTTTGTGATGAAAACATGTGTCAGTGAATGTTCTAGCAAAGTAGTATAGGCTAGGCTATACTAACGTTAGGCTTAGTAGTAGTGTGAGTGTGAATAATGATAAGTAGGCTTACATGGAAATGGAAGTTTTAGATTGCATCTGAATATTAAAAATTGCATGAAGCCTTTCCTTTTGTTGACTTTTACATACATTTTTAGCAAGCTTCCATGTTTTCAAAATCTCCAATGGCATAGCTACAGTACAGTGAGTTGTTAGAACTTAGATGAAGCATTAAACCTATAGCCTATGTAATCTAGGCATGCTGTTTGTGCGATTGTTAAAATGATCCATTGTAAAGGGATTTTTGCAACTGAAAGAAATACCATGAATTCAGTGAGTTTTTTGTATCTCTTTTGTTTTCTTTGTATGTAGGTGATATTTCAAATGCTGACATAGCCATTGCAAGATGAATTGGCAAAGATCAGAAACAAAGAATGGAATTCCATACTATATCAAGTAAGGTTTTTACATTCTCACAAATACTTTTGAGTTTAGAATAGTAAAAAATTGGATAATAATGTTCATTATTTAAGTACTTTCATATAATTTCAAATGTTTGTAAACAGTGTAAAACATGTTAATTGGGTCAAAACATTTCCTGTTTTGTAAACAGGTAATCAATTGCTACAGGTCTATTAAAACTGGAAAGCTATACTAAAAACTGTAGTAAAATTGGTGTGACTATGTAGATCATGAAGACTTTTGTAGTATCCATTATCCAACTATGTGCCAATATAACATGGGGTTGGAAGGAGGTAGGGGCAGAATAATGCATTCACAAACCCATGAAAATGACAATGGTAAGGGGTGCTCAGAATTCATTTACTCCTAATTAATAATCGACATTCAATGGGTTAGACGTATAGTTTTAAGCAGAATATGTTGAAAAAAAAGAGGCTATAATGTTATTTTTTGTGTGTCTTTGTGTTCAAGAAAAAAACTTATAGCCTACTTACAGTCTTCTTGTCAATTCCCTAGTGTATTTAGAGCTTTGATTATTGTAGAAATTATTATTGCCGGTGCCTTGCAATCATAAGGTCCCGAGTTCAAGTCACTCCAAGATTAATGTATGTCATCCGGTTACAGAGTTGTTGACAATTGACAATTCATAATCAATGACTTTAAAATATGAATCTAAGAGACTGACTTCGGTCAGCTTGAGGCTTTGATAAGCCAATGGTGGCTTCTTCGCGAGTTCCTGCTTGCAGGAGGATCTAAAATACATACATAACATACATTATGATGATAGATTATTATGGGACTAAGTGACACAGAAATTGTTTAGATTGTCCACATAGAGATGGAAAACTAAAGTTGTATTTTTCTCAAGAACAATCTCTGAAGTACAAAGAAAAAGAATATAGTTGATCAATTGTTGTTGTCTTTTGTCACATTATTGCTTTCAAATTGCTTTCAAAGTGGAGATAATATACAACAACTTTCCCTTTCATTAAAACTTTCTCTGTACTGGGAATGAATATTGCATTTTGTTAATGTAAATCTCCAATAATGCATTGTATTAAAGGGTGTGAAGACTCGCGCACAAAGAAACGTCTCATGCCGATGATGCCGGTAATCTGACCTAGTTTAGAATGAGGTGTAACAGAAGTGTTAGACACCACCATCGATCTCAGAAACTACACACACAGCTTGCTACCTTCGGTAATTAGCAATAGTGTACAGTCAATATCTACAGCTACGGTCAATACCCACAACACAGTGTACATAGCAGCGATAGACATCTCAGGTCTAGATAAAAGAAAACAAGGTATCAAGTTTCATTACTGTCTGCATTTTGTAGCGACAAGAAAAAAACTTCACTTGCAAGCAACAGAAAGTTAAATTTTTCAGAGCGCGGCACACGGTTTGGGCTAGTCTTCAATGCCTTTAAAGTCATTCAATAAAATCATGGCAACTATATTTACATATGCATATATATTAATTTAATTTGACAGCCACATGACAGAGAGAACTCAATGGGATCACCCAAAACTTGTCAAAGCTATGGCAGACATCGGTTCGTTACACATACTTTAATCTATTTTATAAATTTACTAAAATTCTGATATGTTTGTATTATAACATAATGTTTTGCATATCTTGCCTTCCATCCCTAAGACACAGTCACATTGAAGATCTAACTTGGATGTGAAGCTATCTTAATGTAGTATGAACAGAATGGTTACTGGGATGACTATGCATGGTAGCCCCTCTCCATACTCCCATCCCCTCGATTCACCTCCCCTTGGTTTGGAAATCTACATATTAAATGCATTTTTAGATGGTTTCTCCCTGATTTGATATTTTTCTCTACTTTTTGGCCTATTAAATATCCATTTGGCAACTATTAGCCTTTGTTTATGCATTTCTTCAAAGTTCTATATGTTCTTTTTGTACAAAAGCCTGCTGTAGAAATATGGGACAACTTTTTTTTTTTTTTTCATTCTTTGCTTTTTAAGGGATGATGGATAATATCTGTTACACAGCTTACCGATCTGCCATGAAACTAAGACACCTACAGAAGGTTCTCAGATGTAAGTTATTAACCATTTGCCTTGTGTTGGTTTTCTCATTTACAACACACATTAAGATTTTTTTTTTTTCAATTCTACAAAGACAAGCATTGTTATTCAGTGTATTGAATACTGAAGAAGGGCTTCAAGCCATATCTCTTTGATTTGACATGATATGGTACACAAATTATTAATTTTGTCACCAGTCTCTGTGCTGCTGGAATATGGGCATCAGTACAGGGAGGAAAAGGGCCATATTACTTCTACTGTTGAGTGGAAATGATACAATGCATTCTGTTCCCCATGTCCCTCCCCGTACCTGTAACGATCCTATATTTCAATAATTTTTTTTTTTAATATTTTTTTTATTTCGATAACCTAATTTTCTTGTACATTTCTTCATTTATACTTCTGTGGGCACAAAGCATAACACTTTTACCTGGTGCATTCCCCTTCCTACAACTCGTGATTTGTTAATATCATATTGAAATGCACATGTGCTGCTAGATATCCCAAAGTCAGACCACAGAATGCATCTCTAAGCTTATATTGATGTTATGTAAAAGAACCTTTCCTTTTCCTGTCTAATATTGAAAATATAAGTAAATCTTTCAAGAAAGCATTTGATCCGTTCAGTGGTTTATATTTCATTCCACCAGTTGATGTTTTTTTCAAAGTTAACTTATATAAGCTTGTAGTCCACATTTTCAAGTTGTTATATTTCGTTCAACGATCGTCCCCATGTTCCATCATATTGAAACTCAAAGTGCAATGCTGATTTACAAGAAAGTAATTATTATAAATTCATAACCATAGAAGTAACAGGGTAAATCTTATGAGGCACACAATTGTCTTTGCAGGAGGGGAGAGGGGGGGGGGGGGAAGATGGGGTTACATTGTACAACTTGAACGCACTATTAACAGTTTGCTCACAGTTCTCTAGATTACGTTAAGTCCTCTTACAGAATACAATCTTCCACTACATCTCTACTCTCCATTTACAGTGGATCTCATCGAACTGTCCTCTCTAAGTAACGCCCTCCATAATTGTTTGCCGCAAACTCGCATGGAAGACTTTATCATGGATGCACACCAGTTACGTAAAGTAGTGCAGGAGATCTTTAGCCTCACCAGGAACAGAGGTCGTGGTAGGGTCAGCACCCATGAATGCACAGATCTGCTGGTCAATTGGATTCTTAATGTCTATGACAGGTAATCATGTATAAATGGCCAGTCTTGATGACCAATAGGGGCATCCTGGGGCCAGGTTTCAACTTTGGAATAAAGACCAAATAAATGTATTCTCTGGATTTTTATAGTATAAAGTGAAGACTTTTAAGGAACCTGCCCTGGCTCTGTACACCACTTACAGTGTCTCTATAGTATTGGAGATATTTAATCATATTTCTTGATGATAGTTGAAATTCAGAACATTGATAAACATTGATATGTCCATTGGGATTCTTTATACAAACTAGGGTAGGTAAGGACAGTGTTATGAATACCCCAAAATGGAAGCTCACCAGGTGCTCCCATCAAGTTAGTGGAAGCCTAAGCCTTTGAAATTTGAAATCATTATAAATGGTTTCTGACTTTGATTCTTTTGACAAAAATTTTGCAGTATATGTGTATTAAGACTACAGATGAAAAATAAATACAGGAAGAGTAGTTATAAACTTAATATAGATGAAACGATCCTTGTGTGTGCGTGTGTTTGTGTTTTGGTTTGTTTTAGTTTTAGCATTATATATGAATTGTTGTCAATAAGAGGTAATGTCGGCTATCATTTGGCCAGTTTGGCCTTCCAAGCCAATTTGGCTTTACATTTTCTGGTATATTACACAAATTTACTGTACCTTTTTTATCAGACTTTTATAGATAACTGTGGAGTTGTTTTTGTGGTCTAAGTTGCAGTCTTTGACAAGCCCTGCCATATCAGATTTTCGAAACATTTACTCTTCTCAACCGTCATATTCACCTGTGTGTTAAAAGAGAACTTTGACAGTATGAAAAACTTGAATTGTGAAAGAAATAGTTATTAGTTCCTGGTGTAATGATAAAATTATTTTACATTTCAATCTTAGCTATTCTTCTCCTTATTAATTTGTCTATTGTTTTATTTTAACAGCCAAAGAACTGGATATATCTTTCTCAAATCATTCGAAGCAGCTGTCGCTGCACTCTGTTGTGGCAGGATACTGCAGAAGTACAAATGTAAGTTATTATGCGGCTCTCGGTAACAAAGAAAATTTCATATCAGTGAACAATTGGTATGCATTCATTTTCAGGACATGTACTCATTGTATATAAGTACAGAGTATGCCGACTGGTAGCAATGTCTGTATGTACGGTAAGGGTGCATTGAGTCGTGAGTTTTATTCACTCAGTGTATGTAAGTATATGTACTCAGTGTATATAAGTACAGAATATGCCGACTGGTAGCGATGTCTGTATGTACGGTAAGGGTGCATTGAGTTGTGAGTTTTATTCACTCAGTGTATGTAAGTATATGTACTCAGTGTATATAAGTACAGATTATGCCCACTAGTAGCAATGTCTGTATGTACGATAAGGGTGCATTGAGTTGTGAGTTTTATTCACTCAGTGTATGTAAGTATATGTACTCAGTGTATATAAGTACAGATTATGCCCACTAGTAGCAATGTCTGTATGTACGATAAGGGTGCATTGAGTTGTGAGTTTTATTCACTCAGTGTATGTAAGTATATGTACTCATTGTATATAAGTACAGAGTATGCCCACTAGTAGTAATGTCTGTATGTACGGTAAGGGTGCATTGAGTTGTGAGTTTTATTGATCATCGCTATCATCCTTGTCATCATCACCATTGGTTTGTGTGTCTCAGATACCTGTATAAATTGTAAAATGTAATGTCAGTGGGAAGAAATAAGAACATGCCATGCATGCAGGGAATGTTGTTTATGGTTACAATGGACTGTGCTTTGTACTTAAACCTCTTTATAGAAATAGACATTCTTAGGAGCATTATTCTGTATCATGAGATGTTACTCTGTCTTCTTGTATAAATTGAATGTGGAGAATGTGGTCAAAGCAAACTTGAAATGTCGCATGGCACATGCACCATCAATGAGGTTAGGAATTGGTGAAGTGGGTAATGTTTGCACATGTGAGTAAAAGAAACAAGCACAGTGGTGAAAATGAAAATTTCAGTGATGCACTGATGGTGCAGCCCCTTGTTTACTTCTAACAGTTTGTTCGAAGAACAATGAAGAATTGCAGATAATTTTCCTTAATCAAAGTTAGATCCCTCAGTTGTCCTCATTTTAAGCCAAGGGGTCTATGTTTTCTTGGTCTGTTAATGCTTTGTTATTAAACAAATCTATGATTTGACATTCCAACTGAGTAAGGGCACTATCTGCACAACCAAAATGACATCGTAGCCAGTAGGTTCTGATGTTGTCGAGCATTATAGCATTTTTTGGAAAATAGGGAGGGTACCAAAAGCAAATACCTTTTTTCTTTCTCTTTTTTTGTTGTCAAGCCCTGCCAGTTCTATTAAGGAATGTAGCACAAATGAGCTACGATGGAAAGAACCTTTTACATTGATAGGATAAACCAATGACATCGTTTATGATACCATGTTTCTCTTTCAGATCTGTTTCAAGCATTCTGTTTTGATGGTGGCGATATGTCAAAACAAGGCTTAGAGAAAATGATCAGAGCTTTTGTGCAGGTATGTGGTAAAAAGCAACACTGACTTTTGTTATGCATCTCACAAGATTAAATGTGCAGGTATGTGGAAACCTTTCCTTCCAAACCAACACTGTGGTTATCTGTGCAGGTATGCATTAATTTTTACCTCCAATAGATCACTGACTATGTAAACTATGATATTTAATTGATCAATAGCAGTGTGCTTTTAAAACTTGCAAAACTGATAGCCTAGGATCTTAAACCTATTTGCAGATGTGTGGCTTTTGTCAGTTACTCTAACTTTTTTAATATTATTAGTTTATCAATAGGATTTGAATCACTGATATTATATCTTCCATTCTTTCTTGTCAGATTACAGACTTTCTCGGGGAAACCACCAATCTTGGGGCAGGTGTTTCTGCTACTGTGAACAGTTGTTTATCTACAGTAAGTAGTGGAATTTTCATTTCTAATGTAGCTAGGGGATATGGGAAAGTTGAAGAGAAGGAGCATTTGAAACAGTTATTTGCAAGCTTATCATTGTAAGCTGAGAGTTATGTTTTATTGTATTGCCACTGATGAATAGCTAGGAGAGAGATTACAACCAATGTCACCACCAGTCACCTAACGCTCTTTACATAGTTGTTACTCATAATTCATTGCTTCAGCAAGTCAGTCTATAGTCTCACAGATAATTGTTAGACTGTTTTGTACATGTTCTTCAAATTGATGTCTGCATGTGTTTCACCAGATTTAGAAAACAATAGAATGTCACATAAACAAAAAGATTAAAGGGAGTGAAGACTCGCGCACAAAGAAACGTCTGATGCCGGTAATCTGACCTAGTTTCGAATGAGGTGTAACAGAAGTGTTAGACACCACCATCGATCCCAGAAAATACACACACAGCTTGCTACCGTCGGTAATTAGACGCTAGTGTACAGTCAATACCCACAACACAGTGTACATAGCAGCGATGGACATCTCAGCAGTACGTTGTTTCCATTTTGTTATGGAACTCCCTGATCTCAGGTCCAGATAAAAGATAACAAGGTTTCACGTTTCATTACTGTCTGCATTTTGTAGCGACAAGAAGAAAGCTTCTGATGCAAGCAACGGAAAGTTAACTCTTTTTGGAGGCCGGCACGCGGTTTTGGGCGAGTCTTCAATGCCTTTAAAGTCTTTAAAGTTTACAGTCATGTTTCAAGGCATGGCCTTCTAACATGACTGTTACACTAGTTAAAGAAGCATTGTCATCTCAGCGGCATGCAACAGTATTGTATGCCAGATTTGCATGACGTCACCGCTTTCCCATTTCTGAAGTGTGATTGAGAGCCGACAGTAGTTCATATATGGATAGTAAAAACAAACAAAAACAAACAGGACAGTAAAGATAAGCACTATAATTACGGAATCGTGGAAAATATGGTGCTTAGCATCGTCGTGTGTCGCAGTATAAACTGCATATTCAGCAATATAAACTGCTGAGGCCTCACCTTTGACCCCAAGTCATTGGTTACTTGTCACACCCAAGTGTATACAATTCAAACAGTCACTCCTGGGGCACTATGTGCACCACATGAACGTGTCCCCTTTTTTTCATGTATAAATTTTGTAATCCTTATATTGATCCAATAATACTTCAATCACCTTTAGGTGTTCATGAGTTCTGTGTCACAAGATGAGTTTGTATCGTGGATGATGTCAGAACCACAAACATTAATCTGGTTGCCAACACTCCACAGATTGTCAGCTGCAGAAACAGGTATGAAAGAGTGACACCATACAACCACTCCACCCATCCCCCATCCCCTCCTCTTCCACCACCTCTTCTTCCATTCCATTTCCCCTCCTCTAGTCCAAAGAAAAAGCAAACTGAGAAATTTCTACTTGTAGCAGATGTTTATTAACAGCACAATAGTGAGATGATATAGTAAATAGTAACAGAGACATAGAAACTATTGGTGAGCTGTGTTGCCAGCAGTTACAATGATACTGTAATAACTCTGTCAGGCAGGAACCTGACTATGAACACAAATACAACACTCATCCTTATAACATTATTTTTACAGTGGTGTGCCTCAATTCTGAAAATTTCTCCTTGCCTGAACTGATAATTTAAATGAATATTGATATAATACCAGCAGGTCTGTTAGCCTGTAAACTTCATAACATTAGAAATATCCATCGAATGTGACAACCTCTGTTGGGAAGGTATTCTCATATATACCCTGCTTTCTTAAGAATTACTACCCATTATGGATTGTTAAATTAATGTGCAAGTGAGATCTACTGAGGTTGCACATTGAGGAAGTAAGGAAGTAAGGAAGCAAAAAAACCAACAGTAACAAAGAGTAAGAGTAGCTGGTTGCATTTACATTGCCATACATGTCTCTAACTGGACATATACACTTGAGTATAACCTATAGTTTAGGTATGTTGTATTTATGTTCCAGCACTAGCAATATTTAAAGCCCTGCCCAAAACAATATGCTACTGTTCCCCATTGTACATCAATGCTACGCAGCCTACGCCTAAGTCTACAGCACTTTAATTGCAGATTAACCTAGGCTTAGCCTATACTTCAAGAAAGTAGGAAAAAACTTGAGGTACTGTTGCTGTGATTAACCGGTAAGGCTACCTACCAGCTAGCTGAACATAAAGGGTCTGGAAAATGAAATACTCAATGTCAGGCCATGTGTGTATTTAATAGCTATTAGTTTTTAGGCCTCTAACATAAACCTAGTTTTAATGATTTGTTATTAACTTGAATTTTGAAAAGTGTGCAACTTTGTTCTCTGTATTGATTGTGAGAAGTGAATTTGTTACAGTTTATCATCCAAATAATGAAGCAACTTGTCTTTTTCTGTTCTGGTTGCAGTGAAACACGAGGCTAAATGCAACATATGCAAATGTCACCCAATGGTTGGTTTCAGATATCAGTGTCTGAAATGTTTGAACTTTGACATTTGTCAAACATGTTTCTTAACGGGTAGATCAACCAGACATCATCGCTACACCCACCCAATCCAGGAGTATTGTTTGGGGGTGAGTGAGAGACGCCTTTTTGAAATAATTTATCAAGTTTAATTTATAAATATGCAGTTTAAACTGAATCATTCAGAGTTAGTTTCTGATGTTTAGGTGCAGGATATATGGAGTTAAACCCCTCCTGTATCATTTATAAGGGTTTTGTGCTGACAAACAGTTTGAATCTTATATTGAAAATATTCAACACTGTTTAGTTGAAAAGCCCTATCTCAATAGCTTTCCCCTAACTCCAGATATAGTTACTTGAATGTATTTCCTATTTTTAATGGATAAACATTCAACTACTCCAGGAAGTTGGATCACAGTAGGGGGTCTGTGATGTCAGCCTCGCAAAAGCTCTTCAAAAGCTTTTAACTTAATTAAATTACAGACTATTATAATCTTCTTGTTGATGTATCCTACAAACCTTAATACATTTTAGAATGTTTGCTTAGCTGTTCGAGTTCTCTGCATGTACTAAGAATTTCATCAAAATGTGTCTCTTTGTAGAAATATCCTTTACTCTCTGGATAAATGATTGATAATTTATAAAGAGAAAAACCAAGAAAAGTTCAACTGAATTGCCCTTATGTCATCATCCATTCTGCTGTAGCCAGATGCATTTTCCAAAATTTGAAAAATTCATATCTTTGCAACGAGGATGTGGTTTTCAACTAAAAATTTAGGGGAAAAAAATGTCATCAATTTTCCTAAGCATTCACCTTTAGCCACCAGATTATTCTTGTAAGGGTTGTTTAATAATCAGTTAAAACAGCATGGAAAGTCAGCTTTGTATTCCTGACGGGTAGATTTATTTAAATCCAAATTCAAAACTTGCAAAGCTTCATCAAACTCTGTCAAAATGTCCTGGTGAAGCTACAATAACAGGTGAACTTTCACATGAATTCCAAGCCAGCTCGAAACTAATATACGGTGAACAACGGTCAGATTACGGCAAACTTTGAATATATACTACTGAATGTTACACATACATGGGACCCAAGTTGATTTACTTACATGTGTTCATCCTTATTAAGAAACGAATGTACAGGGTAGGGTGACTTTGAGTGTGATTTAGAGTTTAACAGTATGACACAAGAATTCAAAGTAAATCTATAGCACTATGCCACAGGGCTTCAATGATAGTATTTGCATTGCAGATGCAGTTTTCTAGTCTAGCTATGGGCTCTTTGTGGAAGCAAACATTTTGCTACATTCCAACTAGCAAGGGTAACGACCACTCAATCTAATACAGAAAATGCTGTGTCCCACAGATTTGATGCGTTTTTTTTAAGTTTTCATAATCAAGTTTCAACAGATGTTCCCTGATTGTTACAAATTAAACTGAAAGTGCAGTGAAATAGATATGATATAATCAAGCTGCCATACCATTACCATTGATGCACATTGTGTTCTTTTAGGCTTCTTCTAGGGATGAAATAAAAGCCTTTGTCAGGACAGTAAGAAACAAGGTCAGCAAGAAACATGGACGAAGGCTGAAGCAAAAGTACTTGGCCATCGAGGACGACAAACAGACAGATGGGAAAGACCACCAGTAAGACATTTATTACAGACTTTTACTACCGATGGAAATCTATTCTACCTTATAGTGTCAGCTGATGAAGAAGGGTTCAATTATCTATTGTCTTTATTTTGAATATTAAACTACATTTAAGTACCAACCAATAGTGGCAGCAGTCTGTTCATATTCAGAATTTTTGTTTGTTTTTGCTAAAACAAGACTGTGAAGCATTGACAGTCATGGTTTGAAATCCTGGAGAGACATTCAGGTATATATTTCCCAAACTTAAGCCAGGAAACCTATCCAAATTTATCTTTTCTTATCAATGCTAAAAGACTCCTTTGGTGACCCTGAAAATGGTCCTGATCCCCACTTTCAATACCAGGGCTCTAAATAACGAAGGAGTTTCCTGGAAGATGCTTACATAAAAAGAAGGCTAGTGTTATTCCTAGCTTGAATCGTTCTTCTGCAATGAAACTTGTTGGCATTGGCTAAGTTTCAAATGTTAAGTTTGTGTAGTACCAAATTAAGGCATCAAACAATTGATGTGACAATATTATGCAACAAGCAGCAATGAATATTATGTATGTACGGATGTAAACACTATCCACTGCTAGATCAAATGTACCCTAATGTTAACAACATTCACCAAAAAATAGTCGATTAACATTTTAAGCTGAAGAGATGTAAGGTGTGGTAAGCACTATGCATTAATTAATCATACGTAGCTAACAATATTTACTCCACATGTGCTAGACAGTCAAACCATGTTCCCTCCTGCACGAGCTGTTCCAAACATTGTTTTGCATCAAATTTAGGACAATTACTTCAAAAAATTGGGGTTTAAGGCACATTAATTTTGATATAATGTCGACTGTTAAAAAACACTCCATGTTGTATTTCTACAAGACCTTTAAGTTTTAAGAAGTGACCCTTTAAACAGCTGAGTCCAATATACAGTGACTGGACATTTTAGCCTAATACACAGACCAATAGATCAGTTCCTCAGATGCAGCACAAAACTTAAAGGGAAAACATAAGACTTTCAATGACAAAAGGTGTTGAATGTCATCCACTGTTGCGGTGTTGTATATGAAGTTAAAAGAACATGTTTTGATTGAGTTTTTACAATTTATCATACAAGTGTTTAACAGTAAGGCATGTTCTGAGGAGTGGACGGCAATGCCAATTTATCCTTTGAGGAGCAATCCAGAGATATGAACATTTTAAAGATGAATGTCTTGAAACCAAAGAGAATAGCTAAAAAAACATTCATAGCACTCCAATGATCTTGTACAATAACCTATCAAGCCTAACTTTCTGATGGAGTTATACTTCAACTATTGAATTGAGAACTTTTCAATGTCTAAGGACATTGATGGAGGGATGGGAAGTTATGGGAATATGCTTTTGAAAATTGTCAATAATTTTTGTATACCATGATACTTTAGTAGATATTTGGATGATCTGTAATGAGAAATGCTTCAGATTCTAAATATCAGGCATGTATCTTCATTCTCTCCTCTTTAGGTATCACCATGACAACCATTTCCAAACTCATCTTCACCTTGGTCAGCTGTCAAAACAGTGAGTTCATCCTCTACTTTGAATTTATTGCTCTTTTTATCAGAAGCAACATGAGTTTATACTTACTGCTATGGAAAAATGTAGATGAATCACGCTTATTTTAATATTTACAACCAAACAAAGATCGGAAACATTTACCGAGGTGACACCAGAAAGTGATAACTCTTTGAGGCTTGTATGGTAGGATCAAACTTGGGTAATGGATGTAATAAAATACCAATTTTCAAAACTGCTAATACTGACTTAATCAGAGTACAGTGCCGTACAGTAAACGGAGCTCAGTGCATGTTATCATCATAATGAGGTCACAGGTCGATGTGGATCACGTGATCATGATAACGCTTTGTGTGAAATGTTCGAGTTTGTTTAAAACAACTGACAATGTTTGTGCCCATTTTACCATCATAAGTGATCCTTTAAAAGTTCTTATGCTCATCCCCCCCCCCCTTTGCTTTCCCCAATCTGCTCCCCAAATCATTCTCCTACCCCTCTCCATCTAAAAATAACTCAAAAATTATTTTAGTTTTGTGGTGCTCCTTTCAGCCCTCAGAAATTTTTAGGCAAGTTGGCAATCTATTGTTATACATATAAATTTAAAAAATATTTGGAAGTACTAAGATTAAGTTTTAAGTTTGTTTCATTCTAAACAGATTAGAAGCAGTTGAATTAGACCCTGTGTTCGATAGCAAAGCTTTGAACCTGGGGGCTACAAGTAAGCAGACCGATGATTCTATTAGCGAAGAAAGCCGAGCAGGAGTTAAGGACAATCTCGAAGAATTGATTGATGCCTTGGAGAAAGAAAATGAGTAAGAAATTTTGCTACCTTCTTTTTTTGTCATTTTTTCTCGTTCTTCTTCTTTTTCTATATCTTCCTTAACTTCTCATATAACAACCTGTCCAAGGTAGTGGTACCAGTATTTATTCTCAACAGCAATTCCATCATATTATGATGTCCTAAACCTCCCGGGAAACAGTCGGTACTTTAAAGATCTGTTTCCAGGTCTCGTTGTGCACCTTCATGGCTTTGTCCTGTCTGGCCGGGAAAGCAGACCATTTCCTTCTGCCTTATAGGCTCTTGATCCTTGAGACTGCTTCCACAGGTATGCAAAGGACGGAAGATTGTGATGCCTTGTTTGTCGTGCGTAGCTTGGACATCCGTTCCGATG
>KN884110.1:0-28339 GCA_000934455.1 Apostichopus parvimensis
GCCTGGAAATTACGGAAGGGAGATGGCCATACATACATACAGACAATTGCCAGATGCTAGAGCGAGGTTAATACGGTAATGCATAGGTTATATGAGGTGAGTACGTAGCTCGTTAATTCACAAACCGGGTAAGGTTTGGGGATTATAGTTGAAGCAGTATATTTGAAGTACATAGTTAATGCTTGTGTAGCGCTTTGAATGTTGATACATAAGTCACTGTGTCTGTCTTGAATAAATATTCTTCCCATAAGTAAAACAACGAGTCAGTGCTCGCAGAAAACTGGGAAATTGTAAGCAAAGTTTATTAAGAACAAATACAAAAAATAAGAATCAGTGTCTTTGTTTATTCTTAGACAGAATGACTCTTTTTACACCTACATGATATATATTAGTGTATATATTCTCTACTGACAATGTTTTCATGTTCAAATAAGTAGGTGTAAGATAAGGTATAAAACCTTCATTAATTTCTATTTGCTTTTGTTTCTTTCATTAACTTGTAAATAACTTCATATAATTAACATTACTACTAACATCGCACTGCTGTCGCTGCTTATGCTTGCTCTACACGTCTATTGGATCAGACCATATAAATATCCAATTTAGCTCGTAACAGTTGTTACTACTACTATCTATTATGCAGGCCCAAGGTTCGCATTAGCCGCGAGATTGCGCGATTCGCGCAATTTGATCGCATTTGGAATAAACGATCAGTAAAAAGCCACTTGCGATTATTATTTTTTAGTTATCCCGTCTTTAATCCATAAACATCTCGTAAAATTCCTTGTTAGCTTTTCCTTCTATGAAATAAACGAATGAATAAATAATAATTTCTTCCACATGGTTGCCTAACACCACACTAAGTCAATGAGAAATCTAGCCGGCTAAGCCTAACCATCTGTTTATTCGCTGAAATTATGACGCAGTTATAAGATATCCATGGATTACTTTCATTAAATTGCTGTTACGTTCGACCACATGGTTGCCTAACACCACACTAAGTCAATGGGGTATCTAGCGTAGCCATCTGTTTCTTAGCTGAAATTGTGACACAGTTATAAGATATCTATGGAATACTTTCGTTATTGCTGTTATCTTCGACCACATGGTAGCCTAACACCACACTAAGTCAATGGGAAATCTGCCTAACCATCGGTTTGCAATTTTTTTTTTTTTTAAAAATCACACTGCGTAGGATTCGGGTAATAAATTAGGAACCGGGTAGTATCGCGTCGGGTGGTTACCTTCGTTATTGCTGTTATCATCGACCACATGGTAGCCTAACACCACACTAAGTCAATGGGAAATCTGCCTAACCGTCAGTTTGCCAATTTTTTTTTTTAAAAATCACACTTTGCGTAGGATTCGGGTCAGGCGGGTACCCGGGTATCCGGATAACCCGTGCAAACACTAATATATATATCTTTCCAAAGTGTTATTCAAGCCTCATTTATGATTTCAAACTTTAACAACCAAATTTTTGTCAGGGTTATCCAAAGAATGTGACTTTTTGAAAAGTTGGAAAAGATTTGAAAGTAAGAAACGACACCTAGGGTGGGTGTTAGAATAGTACTGAAGTTCTTATTGAGGTCATTGCTGTTCCCGTCATTGCTGTTCCTCTCCCCCACTCCCCCTCTTTATTCAGCACAGGGCCCCATCCTCCTCATCCCTTCACCATCACTCTGTGTGGTTCTTAACGTTGTGAGTTGAGTAAAACTGAATCTTCTTCATCATTTGAAGTTCCCTCAAATAGTTAATTGATATCCTAATCGTTCTTTTCCTCTTCAGGAGAACGGTGAGACACCTCTACATGTTGCTGCTATGTTTGGACATGTGACCTGTACCAGAATACTACTTAGTGCTGGGGGCAACGCCAGTAGTCAGAACAAGGTAATGGCTGTAATGGCTGTAACTGCTCTGTGTCTTAATGGTTTAATACTGCAGATTGCATTTGAAGTTTGCCACAACCTGTCGGTGCCATCTATGACCGATTTGCCACAACTTTGGTGGTGTTTCCATATCCAACTCAGTTACCACAAGCTGCCACATATATGACCCTCTTAAAGGAAATACGAGGTGCAAGGCATCTGTGACTTCATTGACTTAAAATCACACCACATTGACTGCAAAACGAGAGGCATTACTTGAAAGATATGAAAATGAAGATTGCATGAAATTTATGGGCACGATATGCCCATTGCGAATTTAAAATGATTTTCCTAGTGTAAAGATATGCCAGATACTAAAACGAACTGTCGTCTCGACGTGGTTGGTGTCGTGTATCGCAGACCAGGAGAACTAGATATGAATGAAGCAGGAGATGTTAGATCTGCAGGTGTTAAACCTGGAATAAAGTTAGCGATTAAATACAAATATCTCATGAAATGTCATTGGTTCCATTTCAAGAGAGTTTATCTATTAGCCCTTTTATGAAAAAAGACCCAACGCGAATACATGTATACCCCAGCCAATAATATTGTATCATAATAATATATTTATAAAACATCCACAATAATATTGTTGCATATAGTATAACATGGTATGTTGATATATTACAAAGTGCTCCCCCTCCTCCTCCTCCCCCCCAATCCCCACTGATTATTTGAATCAATGACAAGACAAATACCAGTTCCTTGATAATTCATTCGTTACCATTTTCCAGATATTATTCTCAAAGTACTCAATCCCCACCCAACCCCCTCCCCCTGTTTGTCACAACCAAAAGTAGAGAACTTCTCTTTCATCCTGTTGAGGTTTACAGAGTGTCGTGATTCACTTTACTTTCTTCTCCTATATCCAACAAACCACAATGGGAGTTCTATCAGCTGTGTGGGTTCAAGTCCAGAGGGCTGATATCTTTATATGAGTACCAATGTATGTGTTGGCATGTTCCCCCTTTGGCATCTCGATTTTCCCGTACCATGAACAGGGTTACACGTTAACTAAAGAACATTTATACCAACCTTTTAATGTCTAGAATATAAACCTGGATCAGTCCTTACGATTGTTTCGTTTCTTTTTTGCAAAGGTGGGAAACACACCTCTTCACATCGCTGCGGGTCTCAACAAGAAGAAAGTAACAAGAGTGCTGATCGAGTCTGGATGTAGCACCCACCTCAGGAATAGAGTAAGTTTGACAGGGAGTCTTGTTCTGGATTAACCATCCAATCACAGCTCTCTTTACTGGGAAATGGTTGCCATGGCAAAGCATGCATCATCATCTTTTGGAATTCCAAGAGGAATCCCAAGATACTTTGAGTTGAGAAGAGGTCAAAGGTCACAATCAATGCACCTAGGCTGGTATCTTGGAAGTGATGTTTGCTGGGTCTAATCTCAGTCGATTTAGTTGTGGTCTTGTTAGTTTGTTTGTTGCCTTCTTGATCAACACCAGTAAATTTTGTGGGCTTTAAGAGTTTCAAGATATATTTCTACTTTTTCATGAACAGAAACAGGATCATAAGAAAGATTCAAAATTTTTAATGATAAAAGCAAAGATGGGTTAGATATTGAGAGACCAAATAGCGTTAAGTTTCTGAATAGACAATAAATGGAGAAACACTCACCAAACCTTACTTTTAGATAAGTGAAAATGGGCAATTTAAGAGGATTCAATGAGTTTCAAGTCCAGAGAGGTCATAAGAAAAATTCTAAGTTGAGAGGCCAAATGGGGATATGGTCATTGATTTCATTGAAAGATGATATTCATTTCAAAGCAGTGCACTGCAGTAATATAAGGGTCTCTGTGAAGTAAGGGTATGGGGTAAGTCAACATTAATATTTTGTGTTTGACGCTCATTTTTTTGTGATTGTTTTCTCATTTTCACTTTGCCAGAACAATCAGCTTCCCCTTGAACTTGCCAGAAATAACGACCACGCAGATATAGTTCTTCTCATCCTGTCAGCTCATAAGGTTTGTTCTCTTTCCGTAAGGATTTACATTGTAATAATAATAATATTTGCTTTTTATATAGCGCTTTATACCAGCGATAGATCGCAAAGCGCTTTACAGACGTTATATTACCCCTGGTCAATGATAACCTGTCCCAGAGACAATCCCTCCAGTCGGCAGCAGCTATATACTGCGCCCAATGACAAGTTACCTCACAGGTACCCATTTAACCCCTGGGTGGAGAGAGGCAAGTGAGATAATGCATCTTGCCCAAGGACACAACGTAATGAACTAGGCAGGTATCGAACCAGCAATCCTTGGATCACAAGTCCGACGCCTTAGCCAATTGGCCACCACGCTCTCACATTGTTTTGCTGATTTGCTGGTTTTCAGCTTTGAACTGTATTTTGCATCAAAGCTCTTTATTATTTATTTAATTTCAATCAAGGCCATGTAATATAACCACACATGGTGGATTCCCATCAAGCTATAAAAGAGGGTCTGTTTTAGTTACTGGTGACAAGCATTTGATTACAACTAATTAGCAAGTTAATGAACGGTTTCAGCTAACACAGAGAATTGAGCGTCCCACAAAGTTAATAATACATTTTATTGTTCCATCGTTAATTCCAAAATATTTCTCTCCTGGTACAATTTTGATGGAATTAAGTAAAAGATCTTTCCATTAACTGCTGAATATCCTCCTAGCTGATCATGATTTTGTTTAAATTCCCTGAAAATACTCCCCTTTGTTTACTGCGGCCATTAATTGGTCCATTGACTCACACTAAATTTTTCACTTTCCATGGGTCAGAGCATAGGTAGAAACTTTCAACTAGGTAGCACTACCCATCATACAATAGCTCATGGCTTGGACTATGTGGCTTTTACCAATTTTCAAATCATGATTCTCTAGATTTTGAGCTAAAAGAGGTGAAAGTTTAATCATAGTTACTACTTTTCCAGCCTTATATCTGCTCTCATCACATATCTCCCCATTTCACCAGCAGATTGCTAAAATACCTTAAAGGCACTTCCAGTCACCCCTATTTTTGTGCCAACAGTAGTTTAAGTAAACACTCTTTGAACATTCAAGCAAAAAACTGATGACGATAACTGCAAACATTCAAAATAATTCACCTTGCTAGGTCATTTTTACATTTTTCTTTTTAATTACAAGTAAATCAACAAATAAATTGACTGTTATATTATAAGCAATTTGAAAGGAGCAAAGACATTGTTGGGTAAAACAAGATTTTGAAACCATTGATCTCAATATTACAAGCCCTGCACTCTACCAATCGAGCTAGCCAGCCCTTAGTTGGTGAGGGATCCCTCTATATCAACCAGTTTCTTTGCTAGTGTTGCCAGGCAGAAGCCACAGTTCCTTGCATACTGAATGTCAGGGGGGTAGGAGCCGGGGGGGGGGGGGTACTGGGGGCATGTGTCCCCCCACCTTTTTCCAAAATAGCAAATGTTCCTTACTGGCAAATAAAATGTGCCACTTTGATGAAGAACTGTCTTTTGGATATCTTAAGCCTTTGTTAATTTTAATATTCTATTTTAATTATTTATTTTTAGTCTGTACATGCATTGGCATCCCATATCTTTGTTTAGCACTGTTAACAATAAACAATCTCATTAAATAGTATTGATAGGCATACTAACACATCATATATATTTAAGTGATATGGCCGGTAGCATAAGGAGTGGTGGTTGTGGAATGAGAAGGTGCCCTCTGATTTTGTGCCCCCCCCCCCACTTTTTGGAAGCTTCCTACACCCCTGCTGAGTGTAACCAGGCATCACACCGTCCTCTCTTATTGGTTCAGATTAATTTCTTTTCATGACTCCCTTTGTGGTACACGGTACCTTTAAGATTATTTTACAGAATAAAAAGACAAAAATCAAGCATCGAATGGGAGGATCTTTTAGCCCTATTTAAGATATTCCTTCTTTGTTTTTTTACATGACCATGAATTAGCTGGGATGTTTTTACTGCTTCTCACAGTGACCCCTCTCTATCACTCATCCTAATTTTGCAATCTCTGCTTATCAAACCCCAACTGTTTATCTCATTGTACATGCTGTGTTTATCGCCTCACACCTTTAGCCATATTCAAAGCTTCAGGTGTGCCTAATTTTGCTCACACAGCCACTTTCTTTGTGTCAACCAGAGCAGAATTTCCTCACTGATGTAAAACCATCAAATTTACCTGTCCCCCTATCCATTTACTCTTTGTGTCAGCGTAAATAATAGATTCTGTGCAGTGGTGGTGTATTTCCATCTAATTTCTAAGTTGGTAATAACAGTTCCTGCATAATCTTGAAGACTTTCATTGTTTATTTATTTATTTATTTATTTATTTGTTTGTTTGTTTTTTGTTAATTTATTTATGCATGTTTGTTTGTAATATTGAATATTTAATTGAACAATACTTTTGTTACTTAATTACTTACTTACCTACTCACCTCACCTAGCCTAGCTACTTAGCACTAGCTACAATCTGGTTACAGCCCAACTTGTGCCACAGGAATATATGAAATTATATTCTGTTTAAGAAACTTCTTAGGTATTTATTGTTACAAATCATTTATTTAACTTTTTTCTTTTAGAACAACAGCTTCTCTGTAGGGTGGTGGCTTGCTAATCTTCCCTTTTTGTTGCAACATGCATATAAATACCACCTCTTCCAAAAGGGAGGGGGGGTCATTGTGGATAATATGTTTCTGTACTGAAAGTTTGAAAACAGTTGGTTAACATCAGTTAAGTGTTCATTAAGATGATCCTTCTCCTTTTTTGTTAATTAATTAATCTACTCTGTAAAGTTCAATCAGTCCCGAGCAGAGTAACTGAATCACTAACAAAAACTCTGTGAAATTTTGTTAACCCGTTAAGAGAAGTGGTTAGCAATTCGTCCCAGTGATTTAATCATGAAGCGTTTGTTTTTTTCATTGGATTGCTACTATATATACTTTTGCTTTCTGCCCATAGATCAAGAAAGCAGCGAAGAAATCATTTTTTTCTCGTAAGAAGAAGCAGATCAGTGACGAAAGTCGAGATTCATCCAGTGATTTGACCAGCTACAAGGCCAGAAGTCACAAAGAGGTAAAATGTCTTTAACATTCAGTCATATCGCAGTCACATGTGCTGCTTGAAGCAGCCGGCCGGTTGATATCCCTCGAGTCAAAAAGATTGACTACTCTGACAAAAACATTGAGTTATGCTGCCATCTTTCACATGATTGGAATGTTCATAAATTCCATGTCCTTAAGTTACTCAGGTTTATTAGATGTTAATGTAGATCTATCAGAATGGGATATCAGAACCCTATTGTTTTTATGTGGAGGTTAAAGATCATTTGAGGTCAAAAGAGGTCAAGGTCTGAAAACCTTGTAAACAACAATTGCAAAAAAAACTTTTTTTGTGTGCAACTTTAAAGGTGGTAATTTAGATCCACTTTAGTGAATTCAAAACACCTTCTATTGGTCAATGTGGAGGTCAGCATTCCTTTTTGAGGTCAACAGAGGTCAAAGTCTTCTAAACACAGTAACTCAAAAAGTACAGCTTGGATGAAACATACTTGCTATGTAGGGTCACATGTGTGCAGAATAGCTTGCTGTCAACAACAGTCAAAACTTGAATTAGCCTTCTGGCCTACATTTAAATTCTTTTGATATAACATATGGGAAAGAGTCACTTTAACCTTTGGGCTTTCTGTTTAACTTATTTTCCTATTCTCTTTGTTCCTTTTTGCAAATGTTTTGTGCACGTACATTTTTGTGACAAAAGTTGCACAAGGATATATCTGAGATTCTTCAAAAATGGAGTCAATGAATCTGCTAGGAATGAATTCATGCGACTTGTCAAAAATATTCAAACTTCTAACGAACATCCTCTACATTCCAAGCTCAACTCTCTGTGCAATAAAACAAATTATAATTTGAGAAATCCAAATATCACGCCATCTTTTAGAAATATACTCTTTAAGAACTTGTTTATTTACAGAGCAGCCTTTTTTGTACAAAACGGCTCCTTAGATCCTTTATTGTAGCTTTTTGATAATGTTTTAGAATTTTTACTCTTTAAGAACTCGTTTTATTTACAGAGCAGCCCCTTTTTGTAAACTGGTAAAGACAGCTTCTTAGATCCTTTGTTGTAGCTTCTTGATAATTTTGATAACTTTTGTAACGCTTTTTATGTTTCACTATTAACTTAGTCTCATAAACTTTTATGTGTCTTCACCTGTATTTTGATGTTCTGTATATTGTTATATTTTAATCCTATTTATAAATTTCTCTGTAAATTTATACTGGAATAAAGAAATGAATGCTATAGCAAGATTGGATGTAAGAGCATTCCCTTACCTTTGTAGTGAGCCATTGAGTGTTCATGTGATTCAAGTGATCATGTGATTCATGTGTTCATGTGAACATGTGATATGAGTACTGAAGTTGTCTGGCTTTCACAGTCATATCATTCCTCTGTTGTCTATCATATTACAATATTTGCTTTCAGTGTATTGTGTTGTATTACATGAATGTTAAAACATTACCAAGACCACAAATTCCACAATGAAACTTAATATATGTTACCTGAAACAAGGAAATCATTCATGGTGGTTGGTGTCCCAAACCAAAGTTTAGTACTCTGGGACCACTAGAAAGGACCTAACCGTAAAACAAATTGCTGCGGTTCCTTGCATGTATTTAGCAACAAATACCTATCCATCGAACAATCACATTAAAGCAATGAGATTCGTCTTTTGTTTTCTTTTTGTTGAAGTACAAGCAAACATAGGACCATATAAGATGGAAGCAGAGAACAACCCCAAGTCGTTTACTGTGCTAGCATTGATTATTAACCGTATTCTGTTGTATTTGGAGTAATGCTAACATCCTCAATTAACCCTAACGTCTGTTGTGTTGGCTTTATCCCTAACATCCTCATATAACCCTACCGTCTCTTATAAACGCTCCTCGGATTTTCAGAAACTAGACGAGAGCACTGTGGGATCCAGTAGTCCGAGGGTCAAAGGTCGCAGAGAGCTCGGAAGTCAGAGCTTTAAAGCGGGAGAAGATTCTGAAGATAAAAGGAGTCGACGGAGATCGAGAGACAGCGACAGTAAAGATAGTAGAGGTTACCGTAGCAACAAAGAAACCAGAAAGAGGCGGGAAAGGGTATGTCACGTCATGATTCAATCTATTTGCTATTACCATGAATTTGGATCTGATATTTTTCCTATTCAATGTTTTCTAGTTTCGATAGTTACTTTGGTCAGCTGAAATTGGAACTTATATTTTTTATTCAAGTTTTCTAGTTTAGAGAGTTACTTTGATCAGTTGAATTTGGAACTGATATTTCTTATTCAAGGTTGCTAGTTTAGATAGCTACTTTGGTCAGCTAGATGAAAACATGTGAATTGATTCAAAGGTACAGGTGGGCATAAAACTGTTGTTTTGTTGATAATGTTCGGAAACCTGATTAAAATAACGATTATCAGAGTTTCCTATGCGATACTGAGTTCAATTCATAATTACTTTTTTTGCCTTACCACTTGCCCCTTTAAACTGAAAACTAAAATTTTGAATATTTACGGGAAAAATCCACAAAAAGTGGACTTGTAAGATTGAATTGAATTTGTTACGAGCTCAAAATGTGGCAAACCAGCTTAGTCGATAAAACTGCCATCGACATTCAATATTTGATACTAAAATTATGAAATGTTATGTAAATTGGCCACTGTTTTTGTCCCTACTTGATAACACATGACTCGATGCTCCTTTAACTCATTTGCAGTATTATGTTCTGATCATCCAATCAGCTCGGTCGGAGTCTACTTCCTGTTATTTTATACTTTTCTTCTCTATTTCATTACAACCCAAAAGGAAGCTCTTGCGGTTAATATCCCTGTATTGAGTTTCATACTGTCAAAACACAATTCCTGTTTTCTCACAGCAAAATTTCCTTTCCGGAATTTTGCATATTTGTTCCGCTTTTCGAATCGTAATAGGTTCTAAGAAGCATCGGCTGTAAACAAAGTACAAAAACCTGAATTTCTCTTAAAATATCTTCCCTGCCGCTTTCTGGGTCATATCGAATGATACTGGGGAGTGGTCCATGGTTACACGGTATGCAAGGTACTGTTGCTTATGACTGGTGCCCTCAGGAAAGAATACATGGATCGCCAACAACTTAAAGGCATTGAAGACTCGCCCCAAACCGCGTGTTGCCCTGTGAAAAAGTTAACTTTCTGTTGCTTGCAAGTGAATCTTTTTTCTCATTGCTACAAAATGCAGACAGTAATGAAACATGATACCTTGTTATCTTTTATCTGGACCTGAGATCAGGGAGTTCCATAACAACTCCCTGCTAAGATGTCCATCGCTGCTATGTACACTGTGTTGTGGGTATTGACTGTAGCTGTATGTACTGACTGTACACTAGTGTCTAATTACCGATGGTAGCAAGCTGTGTGTGTGTGTATTTTCTGGGATCGATGGTGGTGTCTAACACTTCTGTTACACCTCATTCAAAACTAGGTCAGATTACCGGCATTAGAAGTATCTTTTTGCGCGAGTCTTCACACACTTTTAAGTGCTGGATAGCTCAGTTGGTTGAGCCCTTGGCTTGTACCCCAGAGGTCATTGGTTTGATTCTGTTTCTAGCCATGAATCAGTTTAAAGGTAGTCAGTTATAGGCCCCAAATTATAGCACGCTTATAATTGCTAGAAGTTTTCAAAAAGTACTTTCCTGGAATTCTTTACTTTCCAAATTGTTCCCAGACATTTTTTAAGGAACACACAAAAATGACTGAATGTCCCAGTTAGGAAAACTTCCTCGAAAGTTGTAATAAAAACAGTTGTAAGAATTTTGACCGAAGGTGACCATATTTGAATATCTAGCATATTTTGGGGCCAATACAGCCTACCTTTAAAGAACTGACATTTTGTCAAGTGACTGCTAGTGGATTGAGAAATGAATTGAAATGGTATATTGTCTTTAATGTTGACATTTCCCAAATGTGCAATTTCAATTTTCTTGGAATATTGCTTATATCTTATATAATACATAAAATGCTAAGGTTAAGTGAAAAGTATTGGTTAAACAGTCTTTATTGTTGTGCAGGTAAATTATTCCAGAATGAAATAAAACCAGACAAAAATATAAGTCCCTTGGATTAAATCTTCACGTTGTTTAGATCTTAGACTTTTGGACTTTCCTTTGTTTTTGTTTTAGACATATTTTTAATGTTTCTGAGTTAGAAGGGTTTCACTGTCAGTGTTTGGTTGAGACTTGACTGCTGAAACGAAAGGGGATGTATATGAATAATCTCTCGCTTGAAAGACCAAAGAAATATAATCTTATTCATTTGGGTTGAATAACAGGCATGCCTGTAGCCTGTTATTCTTGAGTTACTGGGAATGATGATAATGACGATGACGTTTGAGTAATTTAGATCGGTTAAACATCCTTTTCCCCCTCTTCAAGCGATTCCGATACTAGACTTTCTTCTGTTACCTCCAGTACATTGTGTTACAGATAGCGTAACATTAGATAAGTGTATGATCTCTTCCTGATAAATAATCAAGTGGAAGCTTCTGAAGAGGTAAACATAGTTCACGTTTAATCCAGTCAGCTTAGCTTTCACACTTCAGTCACATTAACACAATGAAGAAGAAATAGTATAGTAAATCCTATAACCAAAACTGGCGGTCATCTGGTTTCAGCCATAGGATTTACTATGCCATTTCTTCGTCGTGGACTGCCCCGCTATTTGTACCAGTTGGCATTACTCACTCACATATGTCCCAACTGATGCTGAAATATTCATATTAAATTTACATAGGTCAAAGTGGGAAAAGTCGAATCAAAGCTGATAAACTAAAAAGGTGGAATATAAAATAAAGGGAAATTGTTTAATTACACAAATTGTTGTCGCTTGCCAGCATGAGGATTTTACTTGGGTGGCCGTTCTTGTGGATATTGAATAGCGCTTCTAAAATTAATGTACTATTCAATAGAGGTTACATGTTTAAGTAATTAATGATTTACTGATATCTTATGGTAAATAAAATTCAACATCCAGTAATGTATAGTCCTACAGAACTGTCGTTTCCCCCCAAAAAAAGTCAGCTCAACTTTTACACTCCGACACAATGAATATATAGCATAGTAAATCCTATAATTAAAACTGGTGGTCATCCGGTTTCAGGATTTACAATGCCATTTCCTCATCATGGATGGCCCCGCTATATGCACCAGTTGGCATTACTCACACGTATATGTCCCAACTGAAATTCAACTCTTTAGCCACCATCCAGTAATATAAAGTTATGCAGAACTTTTATTTCGCAAAAAAACAAAAAATCCTTTTTCTTTATTTCCCGGGGGATTTCAAGATTTTCTTATGATTTCCATTTCTGCTGGTGCAACATATCTCTATATACTTTGTATTTGATTGTTTTCAATTGTTTCATTTTGTAATTTCCTCTTTCATTTGATTGTCTGAAAGATTCTCAGAATAAAATTACAGAATTTTGACTAGGTTTTACCCTGTATTACATCAAGACTCACTGTCAGAAAAAGGGAAAAGTAGACGACGAATGTTAATGTAACCTACTTTTAATAAAGGTGTCTGTAAGCCTGCATCTGACGGGATGCACTTGACCCAATTGTGGATAATACCGGACCCTCCCTCTCCAATAAAATTCAGGTCATGGAAGGACCTGGTAAAACACTATTGAGTTGAGGTGTGATATGATTCAGTCAGCCTGTTGGTATGTTAATTAGAGGTGTGTGAGGGAGGTGAGGGGTGTGTGAGGGAGGGAGGGGTGTATGATGGGGTGCAGAATGAAGAGTGGAGTTATCGTACGATTGTTTTTGTACTTTTTTTTTTGTTTATAATTCTTACAGGCTGTTTGACAGTTCATATTTTTTCTCTCTTTTCTTTTCTTTTTTTCTTAATTTTTTGTCAAGTTATTTTTAAATTTGTGTCCTTAGTAGTTATCTGTTATTTTCAATACTTTTGATTTACTCATTTATTTTATTATGAGTAAGTTATGTTCAATGTTTTGATGAATGTTTGATTTACTCATGTATTTCAAATTGCTCCTTGTATTGTATTGAATTTTATTGTATTTTATTGTATACTATCGTTTGGCCTTGTACTGTACTGTATTGTATGGTATCTTCTTGTACTGTATTGTTTGTATTGTATCGTATTGTCTTCTACTGTCTTCTAATGTATTGCGTTGTACTGTACTGTATTGCACTGTACTGTATTGAATTGTTTTTTGACTTTGCAAATTTCACTTTTTTCCATTTCCAAGCAATCATTCCTTTTTGCACACTCTGTGTGAGTGTAAGCTCAGCTCATCACCGATAAGTATCTTAATCCATATCACAATCACTCAGTTCTCCTATTTTCTTTTCTATTTTAATGATGTAACCCCAGGAGAGAGATAAGCAGCGTTTGGAAGAGGACAACAAGATGGCCCAGGGGATGTTTGCAAAAGATGAACTCCGACGGAGGATAGAACGCGAGAAGAAAATCCACTACGACGTTCAGGTCGGTCGACTCACGGGAGATCCCCACAGACGGATGCAGTACGTTAAAGATAAGAATGGCAAAGTAATAGAGGTAAGTTAATGGACGAAGGAGCTTTTAAAAGCTCAAATGGCCAGCGGATGCAACAACATGTACCCTGATTGTCTTAAAATTAAGTACAAAATTATTTACAGGGGAAATTGTGGTGTATGGCAATCTCTGATGGATCGCCTGCCTCCTAGGGCTCAAACATGGCTGTACCCTTTTATTTTCGTCCATGAGAACGTTGACATAGATTCTAGCTTCACTTTTCCTAAGGAAAAAGGAATTTCTCTTGTCTAAGCACCTCCTCGGTGAGGGAAATAAGTGTATGGCTAAGTGTCGTGGAGTTGAACACAAGCTGTGTTCACTTTATATTCTTGCTGATGTTAGAAGCTTTTAAAAGGTAGGAAGTAGGGACACAGAAAGTATTAAGTCCAACACTATCAGATTTGTTTCTCACCAGAAATATGTGACAAACTCAAAATAGTTGAAACTGTTTATCAATTTAGTTGTAATCTTTTCTTTTGCATTTTTTTTCCTTCAATGAATTTACTGTTATGTAGCTGGTCAAATTATTTATATAAAAAAAAGCAATCTGTATCTTTTTGCTGCATGTTCACCATTATCAGGTTATAATATGAACTATGTGGCAAAGAACACCCACAGCTTATCTCCAGAGGTTAATAACCCTAACTGGGCACTTCCTGTAACACTATAAGAAATCAACAAACCCTAGCAACATTTAAATATGGAGCAATTTGCTGCATTACCAGAAAATTGATATGTAAGGATTTCAAAAGTCCCTGTGATGTTTATATATGGATGTCATAAAGGAAAGGTCAAAGTGTTTTTAAAGGAAATGAAGAAAATAGGTGCAGAAATGTTAGCTTGTTTGTTTTTGTTTGTCCTAATAAATGCAGACTCAAGCCTTTAAAATGTTTTGGCATTATTTTTTAAAGGATATCATATTTAACTATATCTATATATCTATAACTAGGAATATGAAGACATAATATAAAGCTGAAGAGATTAAGTAAAGCTGTTCCTTATAAAATTATCAAGGGTCAGTCATATTTCATTTCTGATGAAAAAGGAAGCATTTGACTTTGTTCTCTCTCCCATCAGATTCCATTGTCTTTCAACTGCCAGTGCACACCTTACATTCGCAAACTCGAGAACCAAATCGAAGCGACCAAAGAGGGCCTCCTCCACGAGATTGACATGTCAAGGTCAAAGTTTGACAGCCGGATGAGAAACCTGGACAAACGGATGTCCCACCAGGCTCAGTGCCTGGACCAGCTATCAAGGGAGAGAGTGGCAGCGGAAAGGACCGAATGCCTACACAGGATCGACAGGCGAGCAGGGGAAGAGAGGGCGCTATTGCAGGAGGAACAGGAAGCCAGGATAGAGATTCTGCGAGGCGAGATGAAACATTGGTTCGAGGAGCGAATCCAACCGCTCCACGAACAACTGACGGAAATGTATGTGGACGACTCGTCCGAGGAAGAGGAGGAACGCGAGAGTGGAGGTCAAAGGTCAAAGAATGGCACCTCACTATATCAGGATTCAGGGGTCGGCATATCGAGGACACAGTCAGACGTCTCCCTGAACGGTACAGGGCGGCATCCATCTGCAGAGAATGGCAGATTTGAAGAAACTAATTCACCTCAGCGAAGGAGAAACGAAATCAAAATATCACAGCTCAGGAGACACCTATCGGAACGGGACGTCGATCATATGGCAGAAGAGGATTATGTTTCGAGGGGAGCACGGCCGAAGGAGACTCGAACCAGTGGCACCAGCACGAACGATACAAGACAATACCAAGATACCGTTAACGGCAACGGCGGTCCATTGGTGTCAGCTGCTTACAGACCTCCTCTGGTTTCTACCCAGGAGAGGATGTTTTCAGTGACAGGGAGGGCTAGGACTGGCAGCACGGGCGCCAGGGAGCAGGAGCACGTGTTATCGCAATCGGTGCCACAGGGATACATGATGTCCAATCACATCAGCGACCAGTCGTCCAACGACGACAGCAGCGAGTCGGATTCGGACATGGAAGTGACCGAGACCAAGTCACAGGCCGCGATGTCTTTGGTCTCTTCTGCCGTCAAAGGTTCCTTGGTCAACGGTAGAGCCAGGAGTGAGACCGGACTCCGTCATCCGTCCAGCCTAACGTCCAGCCATATTGCAGCTGCCTCGACTCCTGCCGTCAGGAATAATCTTGATCACGTCTCTACACCTCAAAACCCAGCGGTTACAGCTTCCTCCAAGAAGCCCTTCTCATCGGCCATGTCTTCCTGTTCTTCGTCCGGTATCTCGTCGGCCAAATCCGCCTCTCTCGTCTCATCTGCCCACCGTCACCCTCAGTTACCACCTCCCCCAAGGCAATTCTCGGCCCCCGTCCAGGTTCACCAAGAACCAAACCTGCCATCTAATTGGAGAAATCGACCAAGGCAAGTGGCAGATGTCCCCCCTAACGTGGGTCAAGGTAGTAACAATAGGCAAACTGACCGAGGTAGGGAGTGGAGGTCCAGCGACGTCTCCAGCCAGTCCTCTGTGTCTTCCTTTAAGCTAGCGATGAAGAATGGCAGGGAACTTCAACTCTAACCATTTGTATTAAACCGTCCTTCCAAAAATAGGGAATGTTTGATAGACCTCTGTAAAGGTGCGGTATATTTTGTATTTGAAACTGCCACGTTAGTCATATGGTTCTTTTTTTTATTACTTGGAAAAGTATTCACACAGGTATTCCTCTTTAAGTTTTGATTGGACACGCCAAATTTTACATTCTCAGAAGATCCAAAAAGTACATACTTACCTCAAAATCAGAATGGAACTGGCCAATTTTGGTAATTTTTTTTGTATTTTTTTTGTATTATTATTATTATTATAATTTTTTTTTTTTTTGGCTGTAAGTTTCATTGCACTGCTTACTTGTGCAATAGGGTCAGAACTCATGTTAAACTCATCACAAATGTTTGATGTAATGTTTGAACACATTCTATTTTGATATTTGTTTGATCCTTACCTTGTAGTTTTCCTCTTCATTCAGTAGTATGCCGATAACTCTATATAACATTTAATAGCATCATTTAGTCATGTATGCTAATCTGCTGGTTCGTACTTGTACAATGAGCCACCCGACCCATATTTACCTTTGCCTTGAAAAAAAAAAAAATTATAAATTAAGGGAGAAGTTTTCCTTCAGGAAACAATTTAGACTCACATTCGATACTTAGATTTCATAAACAAACGGAGTGTCTGATGTCTGTATTCTATTCTTGTTCCTTGTCGGTTTTGAGTTGAAGAATGCAAAGAAAAAGCTTGGATGGTCGTGTGTCGAAGCGTGAATAATGTTTTATCAGGAAATTAGTCGGGTTTAACTAACAGTAACTCAACTCTAAGATGTCCATAAGATATTGGAGACGTGAAGCTTAGCTGTTATTTATCAGTGACTGCCATCATGATAGTGGCATCAGTTAACAAATTAAGCACAGAGGCAGTACATATCTTTTTATTTCCTTTCATCCCCACCCAGCCTCTTCCCTTTGGGAGGACAGGCATTTATCTCGCCAAAAATCAGGTTAAGTCGTTTCAACAACCTTTTGAGGAAATAGAAACGTGATCATGAGGTTGTCATATCTTTTCTGAGAATTAATCGTGAGGTTATTTTTGTACGGAAATATCACATAGTTCCTTTCTGGCGTTTGCGCAAGGTTTGTTTATATTTTGGTCGGGTCTGTCTTCCCGAGACAGACAGTATGTCAAGCGAAGTACTATCGTCTCCCGGCATATTCTTGAGCTAGGGACTGTTACTTGGGCTGCCTAATTTTTTTTTTAATTTGTCCGCAAACTATGATACCCTATCCACCATTTAGGGGCGGGGTTTGGGGGGTTGGGGGGTTGGGGGGGAGATATCCAAACATGTTATATGTTACTTTGGTTGTTTTTCACTTTAGCATGAGGAATCACGAAAATCACTAAAAGCTTTACAAAAGGGGCCAAAAAAACCCCAAAAAGACGTTAAATTTGTGGGATACAAAATATATAGCTTTTGGATGAAATAGTCAAACTACTCACTATGTAGAAGCCTAATGGTTAGTACGCAATATATACCTCATTATAGTGAAACTGAGAGCAGGGATGTGCTCAGGAATATTTGAGTGCCCGGGCAGATTGTGAGGTAGTGTGATCCACACCCTGGGAGAGGGGATCTCATGGGTGGGTACCCCCTCCCCACTGGACAAATTTTGCACATGAAGTATGCTTAGGTGGTGCTATATTTCCTATTCTGTGCCATGTAATCTCCCAGATTTTGGTTATGGTAAAATTTGTTAAATTATCATAAAAAAAGTGCCGGGCGGAAATGTTTAAAATACTGTTTGTGCTGGGGAGGCATTCAGAACTGCTGGGCGCAGCCGCCTAGTGCCGCCCAGTGTGAGCACATCCCTGTGAGAGGTATTTAGGTTTTGTCAGACCATTAAGTAACATTGTCAACTTGACACCGTGTTACAAAGTAACACAAAATTTTAATAGCCTGAAATATAATAGTCTCTTTTTATTTGTCTGACCTTTTGTTAAACCAATCGGAAAGGTGGGTGCTTGTTATTTCCTTTCCATAACTCTAGTTAGCAGGCCTAACTGTCGTAAGATATATTTAATATAAGTATTCATAGTTTTATCAACTTGAATTGCAACAATGTTAACTACTTCCTTCTCTGCTAGTGTAGGACAGCGAAAGCTTAAGAAGTGTTTGTAATATAAAAAAAATCAAAAGTTTCACTTACTTTTTTTTATTTAAACATAAACTCAATTCACAGTTTATTAAACATAAGTTATAACATAAGTTATTTCCGTCACTCCTTAAATTTCCATAAACAGTTTCATTTTCGTGTCGATATTCAGCCCCTATTTGATGTAGCAAGACTGAAATGAGCATGTGCTTAAAGCTTTGCTACCCTTGTAGAGAGCATTTCTTTCCCTTTATTTGATTTGTTTGAAATTAGATCTATATAAAGTATTTTGTAAAGCCGAGTTAATATACATATAGTTTTATTTGTATGCAGTTTAATACATTGTAAGGGTTCTCTATCTTTGATCAGTTCTTTGCTTTTTAACCCGGGAATGAGTTCTACGGAAAACATGTGATCGCTATCAACAAATTGTTCCCCCTAGTGTTTCTGTGCATTAGAACATTGTTTCACCAGGTGCTAGGATTAATATGTACATTGATAGCGGTCACATTGCTGCCATGGCAAAGATAGTTCATTGATTTAGTAGTAGATATTATATAACAGGTCCTTGGCCATTTGAGTTTGTCGGTAAGGGTTTGTGATTTAAAGTGAAACCTCAAATGTAAGTAGGCTAAGTCTATCATGACTGTAGGGTAATTTAACATGGGTTTCTCTTAGGTAGCTGTTTGATTTTTAGTAGGTTATTTTGACTGTAAGGTATATAACATGGGTTTCTCTTAGATAGCTGTTGATTTTTAAGTAGGCTATCTTGACTAGGGTATATAACATGGGTTTCTCTTAGGTAGCTGTTTGATTTTTAGTAGGCTGTCTTGACTGTAGGGTACATAACATGGGTTTCTCTTAGGTAGCTGTTTGATTTTTAGTAGGCTATCTTGACTAGGGTATATAACATGGGTTTCTCTTAGGTAGCTGTTTGATTTTTAGTAGGCTGTCTTGACTGTAGGGTACATAACATGGGTTTCTCTTAGGTAGCTGTTTGATTTTTAGTAGGCTATCTTGACTAGGGTATATAACATGGGTTTCTCTTAGGTAGCTGTTTGATTTTTAGTAAGCTGTCTTGACTGTAGGGTACATAACATGGGTTTCTCTTAGGTAGCTGTTTGATTTTTAGTAGGCTGTCTTGACTGTAGGGTACATAACATGGGTTTCTCTTAGGTAGCTGTTTGATTTTTAGTAGGCTGTCTTGACTGTAGGGTATATAACATGGGTGTTTCTTAGCTGTTTGATCAACAAAGTTCAAATTCAACATCCCTGTCTAGAAAAGAGAGACCAACACTGATTGATGTTATTCTCAAAAAAAAGATATTGTGCGGAAAATTTGAGCATCAGCTCGGTGGAAGTAGTACAAATGTTTATGTTTTTATGTCTAAACATTGAAAATATTGAATATTAGATATTCTTATACCTTCTGTATTTTTTTCCTTTGATACATGCAAGATTAAATCTGCAATTAGGAGAATATAACAGTAATATTTATAATCTTGAAACATCTCCGCCAGATTGTGAATGTCTTATATAGTTTGAAACGGTCAGTATTAAAAAAATCAGCCTTCTTGTGTATCATTCTGTTGAAATGGAAAATGTATAAAAAAGAAAGAAGAGTGAATTAGCGTTCACATTTGAAGTTATGTGAACGTTGTAGATCTGCATATAGTCTGTTAAACTGAGTTAGACATGTCTGCGTTCACATTACGGAAAAAAAAAAGAGGGAACTCGATTGAATGTTAGATACCACCGTACAAGTGTTAAAGCTAAAAATTCAGTTTTGTGTCAGATAATAATCTTACCACAAACCTGCAACCAACAATCATTTAACATCCAAACTGTAACCTCTCTCTGAAACATTGGTCAGTCAGTATTTATAATCTGGACATATTCCGGAAGTTGTTGGTAAATTCCCGGGGAGAAATGCTCATTTTTTCCCCGTATAGTTGAGAAGTATAGAATCCTGGTTCTTTACTACAGCTGTGTCTTAACTTCCTGTTGGGATTGATCGGTGTTAAATAACAGCGTCTTAAAGCATTCTGTTGGAGGTTCATCTAATGTCGTATACTGTTTGCAGTGAGTTGATCATATCCAAACCACCTGAGATATTCATAAAGAAATCATTGTAATTATTCAGACCAAGACACCTTTCTAGATGTTTTCCACCAAACTAAGGTTAATTAGCAGATCATTACTTATGCCATTCATTAACTCCATATTTCATAATCCTATATATCTTCATATAGTAGTATTTATCACATGCAAATTGGAAATTTAAAAAGAGGATTCCCCCCACCCCCTGTTGTTTTAATGAAACTTAACCAAGCAAGATAATGAACGTCATTGTTATTGGATTTTAGTGTCAAATTATTTCCACAAAAAAAAAAGCTATTTGAAATATCAATTGTGATGAGCTAACAATATGTGCATGATGCTAACAATATCAGGGCTGTGCTCAGGAATATCTGAGTGCCAGGCGAATTTTTGCGGTAGTGTGATCCACGTCCTGGAGAGGGGTCTCAGGGGTGGGGGACTTCCCTCCCCTTTGGAATATATTTGCAAATAAGGTATGCCTAGATCTTTTTTCAGATTCTGGAGCTAATTTTTGTGCCAAGTATTCGCCTATATTTTTGTCATGGTGAAATTTGTTAAATTAATCATCAAAAATAGTTCCGGGCGGAGATGTTTAAACCACTGTTTCTGCTGGGCAGCATTCAGCACTGTCGGTAAATGAAAAGTATAAGAAACTTGTCTTGGCTCCCCCCCCCCCCCCATTGCTAGCCACACTTTTAGCCCTTCATTTTAGTTAAATATTTGCCAACACTGAACATTCCCCCTTTCCCTATATATATATATGATGTGTATTATGTTTTTGGATTGGCCCATACATATATTTGAGCTGTGAAGTCGTAAACACACCAGTAGCTGCTTTAAGTATCATCATCCTCATCAAGCTCTGTATTCAATGACATGACTTCCTATCGTAGGAAAGAGGGTTTCTCTATTTCAATCCTATCCACTTCCCTCCCGGATTATATTCACCTTGAACGAACCTTGCACTCCTTTTTCTGCTAGATGTTGTTGTCGGAAAACAAAACATCTTCTAAAAACTGTCCTTCAAATACTTTTAATCAATGAATTCTTATCCCTGAAGTGGACCTTTTAAAATTCCCGCCTTCCCTTGGCAATTTTGCGACATCTTTGAAAGTTGTCTTGTGTAACGTAAACTTGCCTATTTTGCCTTTTAAGTATTTTCCCGGTCTTGCCAATAATATTGTTCAAGTGGCATAAACCTGCTACAGTCTCAAGTATTTCCATATCACTGATCAGTCAACTTATAAATGCACCCAAGTGCCATTGTCTGGACATTGGAATTGACTAAAAGGAGGCAGGGTGGAGGGGGCGGGATCCATTTTTGGATAAACAATTTTTTGTATCATCTCAAGGGGATTGGATACTCTCTTTAAGGTTTTATGTCTTCTCAAATGCCAAACTTTTGTTTCCGTCATACTCCAATTCAATACTTCAATGTATCAGTCGGATCAAATTCCTCTTTTATTTTCCCTTTTCATTTTTGTAAGAATATTCTATTCACAAGTACTATAAAGTAACTTGTGTGACATATATTTCTTTCATCTTTAAAGAGGACCAACAAAATAGCTTTCAGTACAAAAGCTGGAAGCAACTCGTGTTTCATTTTTATATGAAGTTGTATCATGGATTTCTGCAAGAACGATTAAGTCTGTGTTCTATTTCTATATAAAAGTATTTTCCAAACGACCACATTTTTAATCCCTGTGATTTAATCTACCTCCTATAGTTCTTGTTGTTAGGATGGCATTATTTAAATAAGAGAAAATGTAGCACAGACCATTGTCTGAAATAAATCAGATTGGCCTTTAAAACAGGACAGTGACAGGATTGGCCAAAACTTTGATTTGTGGTCTTTATTCCAGCCGTGTATGTGTGTGTAATGGCTCCTGTCAGGTCAAGAGATACACACACAATCACATACCACATTCTTACACATACCACGTACACATCAGTGGAGGAGGAGAGAATACCCTCCCAAATTTTTCAGTTTTTGATAAATGATATGTCAAATTCAATTTCATATTGTTAAGGGTGTAAGTAACTGTTATTGTTACACCTATTTTTAATGAATCGCCAATTCTTGAGAGATTTTAGAGACCATCATCGTAGTGAAGGTATAGGCCAGATTCCTGTTTTTTTTCACCCATGATCTCATTTTGTAATGATTTACCAACCCATTGGTAAAGTTTGTTCCGATTTATAAATTCTCTACTTTCCAAGATTTCATGACAGCACTAACACACCGCACTTCCGAAGGAAACCTGTATTTTTGGTACATTAATCGTTACGTTTCAAAACCAAGTTTTTATATTCAAGCATTGCCTACTTAACTCTAGTCATTTTCAAAAAATTTAATTCAATTCCAAATTTAGTTTACTTCTATATCTAGTAGACAGACGAACCACTTTTAGTATTCACCCACACAGTTTTCTTTATCAAGGCCATGCTATATCTTTAATGCTTCTATGTGCATGAAAGCTCTGTTCAATGTTCACAAGGACATGTTAACTTTATTATTTCTAAATTATCAGTGGTAGCAGTCACCAGCCATTGTCACCTTGAAACAGAAAAAAAAGAAGAAAAAAAATTGTTGTATTCATATAGGCATTTTGTCACCTCATGTTGGTCTCAATTATTAGTTTATACTTATTATCGAGCATTACACCAAGAATTGTTTAATATTAAGTCGTCGTCGAGAAGTGGTAACTATGAAGTGTTTGCAATGTGACTCTAACTCTAATTATACAATTGTTGTAAGTGAATACAGATGTATGAAAGAGGGAAGTAGTAGCCTGTAAAAACAAGGTGAATATAGACAGGTTGGATCAAGCAGGTGCAACCATGAATGGACCGGCTCGTAATTGTATTATGAGCGAAACCAGCGAGCCGTGAAATTATTCCGAGTGAGTCAGGATCTCATTGTAACTAAACCAGTGCCTCGTGTCACACCTAGAGATACTTGATGGTTACTATTTGTATCAAAACAGGGATACACTTGTATTCAATTATACGTAAAGTGCCATATTCAGGTAAGGAACAGGAACAGAAATGACTTTAAACCAAGTCCGTTATTTTAAAATCGAGGTGGCCGTCTAGTAGTTAGAATGATTGTATTGGGAATATAATGCTAAGCCAATGTGGATAATAGTGTATTCTGTCTGTCAGATATCCCGGGCGTTTTTAATGACCTTAGGTCAAATCGCAGCGAATTTGAGTTAAAACCTGTACTACTTGTGCACACATAATTGATGGCGTTAAGCAACATTACTGTGCCTTAAAATATTGCAATCAGTGGTATCTTGTAACTATAAAGATTGCATTGCTATCATATTGCATAAAGAAATGCGCAAATAGATCTCTGCTCAATGACCGCTAGGCCTACGAATGCCAGGAAATGCAGGAACGCTCATTGACGGGTTGGTTGGCGGGCTAGTTATTGCTGCTTTAATGGTACGCTTGGTCCATATCTGTATCCCTTGTCTTTAGCCTGTCGATCAAATAAATCGACGACTACGTGTGGCAAAATCTAAGTGCTGGACTAACGACAAAACCCTAGACCAAAATTTTGCATACAGAAATGAAGGAAAGTCACAATTTCCGCAGAAACTCATCGCACCGTTTTGTAGGCACACGCGCGCTTGCAATTCACTACTCGCTACACAGTGTTATCAATCCAGCAACATGACGTAATGGGAAGAATAATACTGGAAGTGGCTGTGTATGTGTGTGCAACTGGCTGAATTGTTGCCGTGACTGGAGTTACGTCTCTGCCTCTAGGCAACAGTTTAATTCATTACATGGTAAACGTTCATTACCATTCAAAAAACAAGCTTATTGAATGTGACATTTGATATCGCTGTATGAATAATAGAGTATGAATTAAGCAGAAATTATTACTATGGAGTCAAAGAGTACAGTCTTCCCTCACCCATAGGACCTTGTACTTGACCAAAGTGGCCTTGCTCCAGTTTATGTCAGTTGTAATATGATTATTCCAACCGTTTGACCTATTCGATGCTGTTTTTTAGATTTCAAGGCTTGCCTTTTCGTCGTTGATTGGGATTAAATACTTGTATGATTTTAGCTGACAGTGAAGAGATTTCGGTAGCTAGTTACCACACAGTCATGGGTCTGATAAATGTTTAAAGGGTCATATTGCATTTGAATCAAAGATTACAGATGGGAAGGAAGAAAATGTATTGTGTGGATTGATTAGTGTAGGTTTAGACAGGAAAACTATGTTAGCCTAGACTTTCATCTTAATCAGAAAGGTGTATTTTTCTATGCAAATCGAGAATGGATGGCCACTTTTCATCGATCTAATTAAATTTTAATAGTATCGTTCTTATTTGAAGTGACCAGACATCTCTCTTTACTGTTTGCAAGACACTGTAAATTGAACACGATATATTAAAGTGATTTACCTGTTTTGCTTAGTTATATCTTGGTTTATGAGGAGAAATTGCCAGTAAGTTTAGCCTTGTGAAATATGATCCAATTAATCATATTTCCAAGAAAGGTTTCACTTTTGGATAATTTTTAAGCTGAAATTTGATAAAGATGAATATTAAAATGAAGTTCATGAAATAGAAGCATGCAAAAATGTTCACATCGAATGCAATGTCTTGCGTTTTAAGTTATTCTTTGATTCCGTGCTATGTGCTCCTTTAACTTTTATCCACGTGAATGGTAGTGGTCATCTTAAGATATCTCATTCGTATCATCACTAAATATCTGTGCAGGTGTCATGAGTGAGGGAGGAGCCAGGTGTAGGTTGAGTACGGTTGTAGGAATCATGATTGATCTTACAGGAGATATATAATAGTCAAGTTTGGTTCATGTGGGGATGACATGATGGGCCGTGGTCTTGACTTTGAGGATGGGCTTGGGAAGGGCATGATGGGCCATGGTCTTGACTTTTAGGAGGGGGTTGGGTAGGGCATGATGGGCTGTGGTCTTGACTTTGAGGAAGGGGTGGGTTGGGTTGATGGTGGTGGTGATAGTGGCAAGATTCAGAAAGGTATACATTGTACCCATCAAAGAAAATTTTTTAATAATCGTAATATTTTAAACAGAGTGGAATTATTTTTTATGAAATAAGGAGTTAGTAAATATTTTGCCAAAGGGTATAAGATCTTTTTGTATTGTTGGAGAAAACTAGATAAGTCAGATTGTTAAAAATATAATAAGCCACCACTTTTATCAGGTTTGGCCTGTCTATGAAGTAGATGGTTGTGGGGTGGATTTTTTATTTATATTCTATGCAAGTATACCAACAGTTTCCCATGATGCCTGGTTTACTGTACTCTAAGGGAGGTGTAGGCTATGTGGTGGTTTAATGGGCTATAATGGTAGTTGTAAGCTATGTGGTGGTTTACTGTACGCTAATGTAAGTGTAGGCTATGTGGTGGTTTAATGTAGCCTACTATATAGTAGTTATGGGCTGTGTGGTGGTTTGCTGTACTATAATGGTTGTAGGGCTATGGACCACAAAGGCTAACCGGCTACTACCTAGATCAATTTCAATACACTACTATGGTTAATTCTAAAAGTAAGTTGGCCTGACGTTTTGATCCTAGCAGGATCTTCTTCAGAGGCTAAATGACAAGTTACATTATAAAAGCAGATTACATAAAAGCAAATTTTTGTAAAATCATCATGGCATGTAAATTTTTTTTGAATATTCATAACCTCATGTATGTATGTATTATTCATGAATCATTCCAATATATAAATCAATATTCATGTTTTGATGTAATCATCGATGCCTAAATTCATGACCAAGAAGGTGCCTTCAAGTCGCTGTAAAAATTATTTTTGAGCTTTTAAAGCATTGAGTGTATTAATCTGACAGAAAAAGATGAGAAAGTTTTTATCAAAACAGTCTAAAGGCTGAAAATAAAAAGACAAACTTTTTCAATTTAAATTGACCTTCTTTTCAGGTTTTCTGTGATTTTTGTCACTGTTTCTTTCTTTTTTTCTACCCCCCCCCCCCCCCCCCAAACATCTTCCAGGGTAACTAACAGTGGTTCTGACAGGATCATTAAAGTCTGACAGTAGAAATGTATGTATGTATGTATTTTACATCCTCCTGCAAGCAGCAACTCGCAAAGAAGCCATCATTGGCTTATCAAAGCCGCAAGCTGACCGAAGTCAATCTCTTAGATTCATATTTTAAACGTCCATGATTATGAATTGTCAACTGTCAACAACTCTGTAACTGGACGACATACATTTATCTTGGAGTGACTCGAAGTCCTTATGATTGAAAGGCACCGGCGTTAACCACTGAGCTTCCACTCCCTGAATATAAGCCATTGAAAAACTATTGGAAGAAATAAGCCATTGGAAAACTACTAGTGTGGCACAATATTATATATATATCTTTTCAGTTGGACCCAATGCTTGACACCCCAGCCACCACCCTGTACCTTCCCCCTCATTTAGGATGTCACATGAAACCCTTAAAGTCAAGGCTATGCTTAGTGTTCTAGTATCTGACGTCATCTTGGCCAGTGAGCTGGAGGCAGGAAGCATTCTGATTTTATAATGTAAAAATCGTTTCATCCGTAAAGGAAGATCATGCTGACAAAACACATTTTGATGAAGCCTGGATGCTTCCGACAGCTAGAAGTAAACATTTCGAAGGCATCATATTTCAAGGAAAAAAGTAAACAGCAAGCAGATTAAAAGGGGAAAATGAAGCACTTGAAGTGATAACGTCACGTAGAGCCAGTGAAACGTGATTTCATAAAAAGATACATGGTAAATGTATTTGGGATGAATTCCTTTTACCCGATGAAAGAGAATACATTAATTGAAGTAGTCTAGTGAAATTTGCATGTAGTTCCTACGCAAAAGTTTTTGAGTTACTAATGGTTGTTGAAATTATCTTAGTTTGTAACGTAAGTAAACTTGCAGTAAAATAGGTGTGATGTCATAGTCACACAATGACAGTAAAATGGTTTCATAGTTTGCATTCTTGTCAAACTCTGTTTTGGGAGATTGGGTAGGGTTTCAATTTTGTCTTAAAAATCATCACTTTTGGCCCGAACTTTTATGTTGTTAAAAAATGTTCGACGTTTTCCAAAGCTACTTCTCCTAGAGGCTCTGATCCTCATAACTATTACATGACATTGATGGGAGTTAAATTCCACAATGAATTATAAGAGTGAATAAGTACCTTCAATGTGGCAGTAAAGAATACGGTTTAAATTTGGTCATGGGTATGATGACCGTTGTCTGACCCTCTAGTATTTTTGAGGGGGGAGGGAGGGGTGGGAGCGATTCGATACTGTGACGATAAAAAAAATACCAATGAAATGTGATATATTCATATTGTGGCCAATCCTAATTTTGAAGTGGAACGTTGGATGTAAATCTTGAAGAAAAACGAAAAAACTTTGTCAATGTAAATCGGTGACGTCATACCTAATAGTTTCAAGTACACTTTTGGTGTACAAAAGCGTTTAATATCCCAATAACGGTGAGAAGGAACTGAATTTAACTGGTTCAACTGACAAACATGACTGATGCTTGACAGGAAAAGAGCTAACATTACTCAGTTTGACAAACAAACAAAAATTACGTACCTGAAATAAAGGATCATGTGAGTGACCAAAATAGTTTCAAATTAGCAGATTTTGTAATTCGGAATAGGCACGGCCTTTGTCGGTCATGTTACAAAGTATCACATCAGAGTAAACCTTTCCTACGTTTTAGACTACGCTTTGCAACCAGAGATTTGATTCCGACAGCTCTGAACCAGAGAAAATCATGTTCGTTCTGTGCTCTAACCTGAACGAAAGCCGTATAAGGAAATGTGAAGTGCGCCCTCTAATGAACTTCAACTTTCGGTCCCGGGATTTTGAACAAACTAAAAACTCTGCAGATTACACACGTGAGAAACTTTACAACAAAATTCATACCAGATAGAGATTGGGCACGAAACCCAATCAACTTTATCCAGTCTCTACGCCATTCCTCTTATATCGAAGCTAACCGTATGATCATGACGATGTT
>KN884110.1:31003-44194 GCA_000934455.1 Apostichopus parvimensis
GTCACCATCACCATCATCATCGTCGTCGTCGTGATGATGTTTTATTATTATTATTTGCCTTTCATTTATAACATAATTTCATTTCTTTACTACATGTAGTGATAGATTGGAACACCTAGGAATTCAATAATTTAATAAATAATTGGTGTTACCAATTTAGTTGAATCTCTGATACTATAATTTGTTAAATGCCCATAACATATACACACTCGTATGTTTTTTTTTTTTGGGGGGGGTCCTTTTTTCAAAGATTAATCCTAATGAGCAAAGAAAGTATGTATGAAACAAATATAACCCAAAAGGTAAAAGACAAACAAACTATGAAATTAAATAGTTCACTATTTACACTCATTGAAGTCTAAATTATAGCTTTTAATAATGTAAGGGACATATATATTTTTCAATTGTTTCAATTTGAAATTCGTATAAATAGAGCAAAATTTCGGAGTAATTATGTCTTCTCAGAGGATAGTTTCAATGCATGGAATGGTTTGCCTAGAATTGGTTGTGTCGTTGAAGACGGTCGATGGGTTTACTTTTTTTTATGAGTGCTATACTCAAACTGGAAACCTTAAAATAAGACGCGGCATGCTAAGTTTCTTTTAGAGGTCTTGCGGGGGACTTACTATCTTCGGTGTTTTGCCTTAATCAATTTTTGCTACATTCATACTTAGTATAAGAAAACTGAGCAAGTATTATTTAATAAACTATTTCATGACAGTTCTTTTGTTCGGATATACGCAGCTGAGACTAAGATTGATTGCCGTTTCCTTTCACGAGAATTGGGCTTTTATCTAGATTTAACTCAACTTGCCGTGAAGACATGTTAATATTAGCAAACTCTAGAACCCCCTTTTTCGCTCGATGAAAATTAATTAACCAGTACCATTGAACTCACGCGATACATATGCGATATACTGATCGGGGCCACTTAACATGGCTATAAACCAGTGGTAACACCTCCCTGTTTGGACAAGTTTGCAACTTTTCAACAGCCTGTGATGATTTGAGGAGCCCCACAAACCGTCTTCACCATGAAAATTTCTCCACAACCACTCCCATCTTTGAAGTATTTTCTTTTGTGGACTGAATAGAAGTAAGAACGTGCATTATTGTGCACCTTCACAACAACAACCAACGTAACACATAGGAAGCTAAGAAATACCTCAAGATCACCCATGCGCCACCCGCCAGGAAATTGAATATGAATATTCATGACGAAAGTTACCGCAGTTCGCAGTACCTTAAATTGTCAAAGTTGTTGTGGAGTTGGAGAGTGTAAAGTGCACTCAGTACATTATTACTACATTATCTGCACACACATATACTAGTCGTTCACGAAAATCGCAATGGAGGTAGTCAACGTGAACGCATTTGGATTTAATCCTCCTAAACCTCAACTTAGAACTATCGCAAAATTCCCAAATGCTGCTAATATGGAGGACAACACAGACAAGATAAAAATGCCTAGTACACCAGAATATTTGGCACAACTTTTAAAGGACAGAAAATCGTTGGAATATGTACCAAATGTTTTTATCCACACAGAGCGACTTTTGGACGAAGGTGAGTAACATAGTCGACATATTGACTTCTCATCGATCTGCGTAACAGTACAGCTTAGTAAAGCTAGCTGGTATGCGCACTAACCAGAGCAGGTAACGAGGAAAGTGTATGACGCTAGAACATCGGTATGCCATTTGTGATGATTCGTAATCACAAAGACATCATATTAGCTAGAAGTAATTTCATATTAACTTTATTAGTGTCAAGTCGGGCTTAGCTTCAAGTCACCAAATGCTTGGAGTACCGTTTTGAATAAGCCTAGGCTACGTCTAACTAGTTAGACCCTTCATTACTTAGGATAGCCCATGTTGCAATCGGATGACATTAAACTATATGCTAGGTATTGTAGCCTGCACGTAGTCGTAAGTCATTCGTCGCCTTCAAAGTAGGTCAACAAGTCCAATTGAAGTTGAGTAATTGGAATTATGCGCCATTAACAGTTACAGTGGCTTAAACTTAATCCCAGTTCCACTTTCAAAGTGTTGTCCAGTACAGCAGCGGGATGGTACAGTTAAAAGCAAAGAACCCGTAAATTTGAACTTCAAGATTGTATTCGATCAAAATTTCAGTGACTCAGAAAGAATATACATCCTTACCATGAAATTGAAATGGTGATACATATAAGATTGACTGAAAATGACTTTTCAAAAATTCTGGGTAACAAAACTATTTCATGACTAGGAAAAAAGCCTTATTTGTTATTCCTTAACAAGTTAAAGTCACAATTCAAATCTAAGCTATTTTGCAACAATCTTTTTGCCACCATTTTGTTTTGCTGTATTTCACTTCGTTCTGCTATCGTGGTTTTCAGCTGTGAGACATTCTATCTCAATGTTTGCTTTTCTAATAGCAAGATAAAACATTGATAATGAAAAAAAAAATGTGTTGCATTTTGGATTTCCAACCAACCACAGAGTATAATTGAGTGGCAAAAGTTTCTTTTTCCAATGATGTTTGTATTTTGCTATGTATCACTATCCATCTTTCTAAGTAGTTTAAAAAGTTAAGCAAGTACTCTAAAAGTTGTGAGCCTCAGTTAAAATACCTTCCTCTTAATTAAGTTCTCTGCAAAATTTCAAGGAAAGTAAATATGGTGTGAGGAGAGAGTTTTTTTGAAGATAAATCTGTGTGCAGAAGTACTGGTAGTAAACAGAAGTATTAAGGATTTTTGGTGGTGATTGCTATAGGCCTTTATAAACATTCAGGGAGGGGGCTAAGATGTTATGTCGTAGAGGGGAGGGGACTAAGGGGAGAGGTGACCCATCCCGTTGACACATTTTGATAAACATTTGAAACAATTTAAAATTTTTTGAATTGTTTGAGTTGTAATGCACATACATGTGATATATTTGTTAATGTACTGTACCCTAGGACATTTTGAAATTGTCTGCCCATTGATTTAATTTTGGAAATTATACAAATATGTATACATATACTTAATCCTTACTTCAGTTCATGCTCTTGCTGCTCTCGAAAATCATTAATTGCTTTAGCATTTAGCCTCTGGTTTTGTAATTTTATAATGAAGACATTTGATGTGGCCTTGGTGGTGATTACTGGCAGTAGTAATCAGGTTAAAATCAAGGTGGATCTGTGTAGTATACTGCTATAAACACTAGAGTACACCAATTAAAATGGGTTTACCATGCACTGATAAGTAGAAGATTCCATTGTGTGTTAATTTAGTTGCTGTGGTGATGTGTGCGAAGTTCTTTCAGGTTTGATCTTATTGCATATCTGTTGTTACTCATTTATACCATCAAATTTTATCGCAGTTCTACCAGGGGACTGAGTATTTGATGAGCGATTGGAACTTCCCTACCAACACATTTTACAAAATATCAGATTTGGTGTTTTGAGCTGCTAAAGTACTACTACTGCTACTACTGTAGGTATATCGGTGTTATGTAGACAATAGACCTACCAGTGTGTGAATATGTATGTATACTGTGTTGTAAATCTGAAATGGTACTTAATTAGGTACTTAGTTAAAAATTGTAAATTACAATTTATATGTGCACAATATTATTGTACTATACGTGAAACTTTCATTAAAACCTTAAATGTGATAATATTAGTAGATAATATTGCTGGGAATGGTTGAAGGTGGTGGGGGGAGGCGGGGAGGGTGGTGGGGGCGTGTTTCATACAGTTGGTAGAATGTATTTCCATAGAAGTTCCATAGAAATTACACAAGCAGGTCTGAAAGTCACTGCTCTTATTATTTGATAGGTTTGTGTTACAGTGCGATCAGATGGCTTGACTTGTACTGTTAGTCTTTCTCACCTTTCCATTGCAGTAGTTTCCATTACATGATTAATGAGAAATGTATGAAGTAATACTGTTTACTGTGTTTCCCATCCCAAGCATTCTCACTCTACAGTGCCTAGAGTGAATTGGTGACCTTTTGACACTCTACACCCTCTACTACAGGTCACCTTTGGTCCATGGATGTCCATCCTTCTCATGAGACCATTCCTCCACATATTGGATTGTCTAGGAGTGTTTGCCTCTGCAGACTTTGTTATTTCTTCGGAGAGATTGTGTGTTTGGTAACCATTTCCATAGCACAGCGGGTTCTATTACGATTTCCAAGCAGTGTGCAGCCGTAATCTGTCTAGTATTGTATTGCGACGACATGCCATATAAAATGAGTGAACTGCCGCACTTAGCACAAGCAGGGTTACATCATCAAAATATGAACAAAAAAGTCACATATTCAGTATTTATGAGCCAAAAAAATTGTCACAAGACCTCAAAATATAATAAACTGAATTACCTCTATTAACTCTTATACAAACTGTCGACATACATACAAAGTTTTGCAATCTAACTCTTGAAAATGTCTGCAAAACCCTTCAAATGGAGACCTGTGTTACTTGGCTACATGTATACAGTACACCTGTAAGGCTGATATACAGTAGCTCTAACTTACAGAACATCGTTTTTCATACATACAGTAGGCATGCATGCTACAGTGAGCATTGACAATAACAGGTCCTGTTCCTATTCTTCCAGCACAGTTGACCTTCCAAATACAATGTATAAACAGCAGGAGCCAATGATCAGCTTATTACCATAATTCATGCACCTCTTCAGAGGCTTTCACAGGTGCAGCTCAGTAAACAGGGCCAAGTTTGTAGCCTCATGTGGATATCTCTTCCCTCAATGGTTCACCCCATGATCTGTTAGGTTACCCTTGCAGTGTTTTATGGGGTTATAAGCATTTCTACCTCCCCCCCCTTTTGAACTGCATCTGTCAACACTGTTATGTTTGGTTTTTACTTGGTATGTCATTTCATTTTAGTTTTGGCATCATCATTTGAGAGGGTACTGCATATATGTATGGGACGTCTCAGAAATGACTTTGTTCTATTATGTCACGAAAAAATTGTCCTCTTTATTTGATTCTTTGGATGTGATAAATGATCTGTTATGATATGAGATACTTTGTGAAATTGAATATAATAAAGGAAGACTTAAGAGGAATCTGCCAAAAGGAAACACACACACACACAAAAAAAAAAAGAAAAGGAGAAGATAGAAAAAAATGTAAAGGATCCTTATTTCAAAAATAATAAAGTGATCAAATGATAAACTACTGTAGGAAAAGACTTTCAGGATAATATTAGGTGAACTATTGTGGGATAGATATAAGATATTGCAGTTGAATTTGGTCTTAGATGTGGCATGCTGGACGTTACAATAAAAAGGTTGGAATATTTTTGCAGAATTTTCCGGCATGATGAACTGATGACATTTCTTTGGTTACAAATTAAACAGGGAATAATAACAGGTATAGAACCGATAACTTTTAAGTGGTAAAGCGGGGAAAAAAAGTTGGGATCCATGAAAGAATAAAATGTCGTTGGGGAAGGGGTGTCTTCTTGTAGTTTCATTTTAATTTCAATATTCTGTAGGTTTTGATAAAGTTGGCAACTAAACACTAACAGATTATGCTGATTAATAAACAGTAATGAGACAATCCTTTCATCTGTAAAGATTTCTGCATTTACCAATAAACTAATTTTCAACTCGGGTTTAACCCAACAAATTCCTATTCGGTAAAGATCTCTAGCGTTCCAAGATACTGTGATTTAATGAGTGGTACAGTTTGTAACCCAGGACCCAGGTACACCAAATTTTCAGTACCACCCATGCATTGTAATTATGATAGAACTACAGTTCTGAACCCTTTCTGTGCCCCGCGGGGCTATTATGAATAAAAAGTGCGCCTTTCTCGACCTTCCCGTGTAAGTCACTGACTTTCCGTCAAACAACGGTTAGAGTTTACCTAAAGCACTATGAAAACATTGATCTTTCAGAATGAATTTCCTATCAGAAGTTTTATCTTGAATTTGTCAATAGTGCTATCAGACTGGAGTGTTTGTAATTGACAGTTAAAATTGACAGATTGTTTTAACTGTATACATACATGAATGTGTAAACAGACCTTGCAAAGTTCAATCGATTTTTAAAGTGGTCGTTGACCCGAATGGGCAAGTTATGAATTTCAGAATGGAATTTAGCTAGGACCATGCAATTAACTATGTGTGGTTTGAACGAGGTATTGTGTGCAAGCAAACCAACCGTTGGGTTTTGTTCCTAACATGAAGAGGGGGGGCGGGAGGTGGGGGCAGGGGCGGGTTGACCATTTCTGCTTTGATAAGTTTTTAAACCTGTGGTGTAAACTTCATATTTCACCTTTCCTTCTAAACCTGTGGTGTAAACTTTGCTGTTATAAATGAGATCATGTTTCCAAGTCTGGGACAGGGAGATCTATAATATATAATAACATAAATACGTAACCTGATCAACTTGTTCAGCAAGCCAGCATATATGATTCAAGCAGATACATGGAGAAGATGTCACATTGCAGAATTGTTTCCTCTCTGGAGGTGTTCCACTCAACTTTTCTCTCAAGTGTGCACTTTCGTTTGTCTTACCAAAAACCGCAACTGTCTCGTGTTCAGGACACAGCAGCTAGCATTCTAAATTTGTCCAAAATGTCTCGTCATATTACCGCGATCCTGAAAGAAGTGCACATTGGCTTCCTGTCACCTACAGAATTGTTTTCAAGTTAATGCTGGTTGTCTACAAGTCTCTTCACAATGTGGTGCCTTCATACATCTCTGACATGCATACAGAATATATTCCGACCCGTAATCTTCGTTCAAATGATAGGTTACTTCTCAGGGAATCTAAATCCAAACCATTCTTGGAGGGATAGATCTCTTTCAGTGGCTGCCCTGGGATTGTGGAATACGTTACCACTTGAAAAATCAAGACGGCTAGGAGTGTCTTGTTCAAAAAGAGGCTTAAAAACTCATCTCTAAATGCGAAAAGCTTAAAATTGCGCCTTTTTTCGCCCTTTTTCTGGGTGGATACCTGCACTTGCAAAATTTTCTTTTTTTTGTCTTAACTATTGACAAGTATTACAAAGGGCTTGGTACTTGCTGTGTTTGCAGCAAGTATTCTGAAGTATTCTGCATTACAAAGTATTCTGAAATCAATCATTGGGCCTCTAGAAAGAAGGTTGTGTTCCGCCCTGGGTAAAAGGTTTTGTCTCCGGTTAATGTGGAGAATCAATCATTGAAATCGCAATAACATTGGGTGTAAGCATCCTAAAGTTTACAGTCTTTGTCTAGCTTGGCCCCAAATTTCAGGATGCCAGGTTTTGCCAAACGGTTACAAATGTAAGATCTTTGATGAATGGTGTATTAAATCTAGTAAGCCAGCCTAGCCATTTCCAGGCCTCCAAGAATATTTTTTAAAGTATGAAAGGTCCAAAGTTTGTTAGTGTTTTCGATACACTTGCCACCCTTCCCTCCCCTCCATTTTCTCCCCACCTTTCACTTCCAATTTGGAAAAAAAGAAAGAAAAAGTTGTCAACATGATTAAGTATTACTTTTAATGTTGAGAGGTAATTTTCAGTAATAACTACAAAGTAAGAGATCTAGTAATCTGTTCTTTTATTTCAATTTACAGTTTTTTTCCTTCATGACAGTCAAATAAGCTAGTGTATTCAGGGATAGTTGATGCCACCGTCATATATATGGTCTTGTGAACTGAAGTAATAGATTATCTAATGTTTCAATGTCAGCAAAACAGATACTTTAAGAAAAAGTCGCCCAGGAAAGAACCCGGGCACGAAAACTAAACTACCGAACAGCAAAACAGATATGTTTACGTTTACTGTGCACAGTACAAATGATATATGTAACAGGCTAAATCTATCAGGAAAGGTCATATTTAAAATGGAAGGAAACTGGTCTCATTAAATTGTGAGAAGGGAAGTGTGTAATAATACAAAACAACTGGGCAGTGTACCGTAAAAATAAAGGCTTCTCAAGCACTATGAGTCCCAAGTTGTAAACAAGTTGATCTAAAGGGCTATACAGTTAGTTCCCTGTTGATGTAGTTGATGTCGTTAGTTCTGTGTTGATGTAGGTAAGATTTACTCAAGACTGCCCTCTCACTTGTCTCTGCTTAAAGTATCCACATTTCTAGTGAACCTCACTTCCCCACCTCTGAGCTGAGGTCCAAGTAGTTTCACCAGACCGGTGTTTGATTCCTGGTAAAGCGGTGTAATTGTTTTTTGGGGGGGTTTTCAATAACCCTGGTTCCTGATCTGAACTTGTTGCGTCCATAACATAGCTGCAGTATGTGACATGTACAGTGGCAAAGTTACATGGTAGAGTGACAGTTACATTGACAGAGTTAGGGTGACAGTCACGTTACAAATTTAAGTGACATGTAACGTTTCTCTGCCATTCTTGTCTGCTTCAGTAACTTTATTGTCAACTTTATTGTAAAGTGATGGATGCTCCATCAACCTGCTCAAACTTTCATGATGTTTACAAAATAATTTTAATATTTAAACCAAGGATGTGAAGTGTAAGCCTGAACCAGTTTAGATGCTAACCTACATAGTTGTATTATATTACTTGAGGTATTACTGCGCTGACAGTACTTATAATGCAAGTTATAGACACGTTTTTAAGTCAACACCACATCACTCTGTCAAATTATTGACATTGGGTTTCTTCCAATTTCCTAACTCACATGCCATTGTTTTCTATAGGAGGTACTCGTTAAGTCATACATGATTAGAGTAGTTCATAGAGCATTAATGGGCAACAGTGTGTTGTTATTGTTCTGTGAGGTTTTGGTGTACAGGTGTACCACTAGTCTATAGATTGAAGGATTTGGTGTACAGTACAGTTACAGAGTTCAGCACCTACTGTACTGTAATATGGAGCATGAATGGGGGGCAACAGTGTATCATTATTGTTCTGTCAGGATTTGGTGTATTGGTATACTGTTGTATAGTATCTATTAGTCTATGTAAATTGAAGGATTTGGTGTACAGTACAGTTACAGAGTTCAGCACCTACTGTACTGTAATATGGACCAAGAATTGTAACAGTATGTTGTTATTGTTCGGTCAGGATTTGGTTTACAGACCTACTACAGTGCTCACCTCTATATTTGTGATTTGGTGTACGGTACAGTTACATAGTTCAGCACCTTCTGTACTGTAATATGGAGCATGATTGGGGCAACAGTGTCGTTATTTTTCTGTCAGGTTTTGGTGTACAGGTATACAGGTATACAGCTGTACAGCATCTACTAGTTTATATAAGTTGAAGGATTAATGTTCAACAGTATGTTGTTATTGTTCTGTCAGGATTTGGTTTACAGGTATACAACAGTGCTCACCTATATATTTGTGATTTGATGTACACATACATACTGTAGGTCCTGTTATTGCAATTACAACTACTGTATACATCATCAGCTCTAGTACTAGTACTCTTGGCTCCACCTCACTGCTGTTGCTCTGTCTGTCAATAGTGATCGGTTTTGTTCGCCGGTGTCACCTGGTAGCAATGCATCATCATCATCAGGCTCTATCCAGATGGCTGCAGTCGGAATCCGTCTAAATTACACACAGTACAGTCCCCCGGCTCGGCCGGCTGTGTTCAGTTGTTAATACGCTCCTCTCAATAAATTATCAGATGAGGGTTGTAAAATTAGGGGCACCCCTTTGAGTTGTTGACCTCATCAAACTAATTAATGTCTTGGAAGAGTTGGAGCATTTTTGTCGTGTAAGGTTATGTTTGGGGTGAACTCATCCTACACAAATTTTAAACGTTTTCTTGTCAGCGTTTTCCAGGTGCGGTCTAATTAATGTGTTATTAATTCTAATCGCGAAAAAAGTGTATGGACAGCGAAATTCTAGGGGGTTCCTATTGAACTCTTTTATTTCTCACTCATGGAGGGAAGTTTTTTTTGGAACAATTCATTGCCAAGTTTGCCAACTAAATTGCAAAAGGCGGTCCCAACATCTCGAGGGAAAATGAAAATGAGAACATTCTGTCCCGAAATTGAAATTGAAAAGTACAAAATGAGGGAGGAGGTTGTTTAGTAAGGAAGAAGTTTAAAATGGGTGCCTGATTTCCTCGCAAACAACCACACTCAAGAAAAAGAAATGAAGACGTCGGTAAAATTGGGATTCTGGACCAGGCACAACAAATAAAGCAACGATTAAAGACTTGGAACTCCTGGGAGAATGAACCATTTGTCTCATCAACTAGTGAGAGCCATAGCTAAGAGACAGGCCATCTCTATGGTGTTGTTGGATGACAATTGTTTGTGGAATTTTGACGACGGCAGATTACGAGTGCGCCTGTGTGGTCATTGAAGGGTTAATTATACTCTCAGAGGCTGAAATGATAATAAAAGGGAGATTTGATTGTTTGTTAGATAATTGTTACCGACTGTACTGTGCCCTCTCAATAGTTTAATCACAGGTGCAAACCTAAATCTCAAACAGAATGTTTTGTACACTTTTGACCTGTTTGTACATGTATGTATGTATGTGCAGTGGTACAAACATTCACAGTACGTGTAAACTCATGTACAAACGTATGCATCCGAGTTACCAGTCGACAGTCATTTAGGGAGGAACTTGTTCTGATGGCACTGTTGAAAGTACCGTCCCAGTAGATTTATAGGTGATTTATATTTATGTAGAATGTCTGTCCCATTGTAGACCCCAAGTATATACATTAGTGTGTATAGCCACATGGTTACAATTCATAATAGAGGGGAAGATTTTTCTACTTTTGGAAAAGGTAATAACAAGGTACTGTAAGAAGTCATTTAGTGTTTACATTCAAATTTTCAGGTTAAAGAAGGTTTTTCTGTGTGTGTATCAGATGAAATAAAGTTACACGTACGTATTTCTGCATTTTGTGTTGCCTTTGTGCGGGATGCTGTACCAGAACTACTGGATAAATATTATTCCCTCTTGTGCGTTATAACAGTTCAGAAATTGTACAGAATGGATTTCTTTTTAAAGTATGGAAAAAAAAAATTATAATAATTTTGTCACTTTCATTCCTCTATGAATTAAGGGAACATACAAGTACATCAGATACTGTTAATGTGTAGCATTATAATTTGTCATTTTAAGAAGAGATGTGGTGGGTGTGTTTGTATGTATGTGCAAACATTGTTTCTAGCATCTTTATTACTTAGGCAAAGGGGGGGGGGGATTGGGTAATAGGGGGTGCGGTATTTGCTAGGTGCCTCGCCCTGTTTTTCCAACCAACTGTTTAGACTGATGGTAATTCATGATTCTTTCAGCTTTCTTATTAACAATCACAACTAGCCCTTAAAACTCTTGAGCCATTTAATCACGATGCCCATTATCCCCTCTCCCACTCTCCCTCTCTCCTTTCAAATGGTTTCTTCTGTTAATCTCAAAGAATTTAAAAAAGTTTAAAGTTGTTTACCTCTTTTCCTCCCCAACCCTTCAGACTTCTTCTTCTTCTTCTTCTTCTTCTTGTAACTAGACACCAGAGAAGGCAAAAAAAAAAAACTTTTCACTTCAGCCCCTTTCAAAGTCATTCCATGAAATTTCAGACTATTCAGCATGCCTTTTGAATTGCCCAGGGTAAATAGCTTTGATTTGAAATGAGGGGTGAGCTTGTTTCTGAAAGGACCTTTTCAGAAGAAATGAATTGTGACCACCCCCGGAATAGGGTCAGGCTTCCAATTATGGTATCAGAGTGACTTCATGAGAAAGACTGCACCTGAATGAAGCTGCTCCAGATAGTTAATCTTAGATTAAAACTTTTCAAAGTCATTGAGGTGTGTTGTCTGTGTGTGAAGGGATATTGAAGTGTGAAGTCATTAAGTGTTAGGTTCACAGCATCAACATCAACAGATTTCAGTCTGTATTGTGTAACAACTTGAAAGGCAACTTAGTTAGTATGTACATGTATACCAGTAACTTTAGAATTTTATTCTCTGGTATTAGTCGAGCTAATCTGATTCGTGTTCGGACTAGGAATCTGATTTATGATACACTGGTTAGGATAGACAGACGTAGACACCCGTTTTGTATCAACATAATTTGTAGAATACCGGGAGGCAATTTGGTTGCAATTTACCAACATGCATAATTCATTAGTTATTTATTAGTCATGACTTTGCGTCTCTAGAGTGTCTGGTTGAAAGAAGGTTAAAAAGTGATGTGAAAACTTGCAAGCGGATTTATCTAAACTCAGTAATTTTTCAGTCACCATGTTCTCACTTTTTCAATCGTTTTAAGTATTTGTTCACATATTTTAGTCGCTAGAAGTCATACTCTATTCAATCATTGTGTGAGAGGTGTTTGGAAGCAAGGTCAGGATTTGATGATTAAGAGACGACTTTATCGGATAAAAAACAAAAATGTGACATGTGCTGAGTTCAGCAAAGGTTGTAGGCTCGGGTTCAAACTATAATTAGCTTACAGAGAGAATGCAATGGCTTATGCTATCTATATATAGTGCGGCTAACATGCGTATTACAGAAACGGATTGTGTATACTTAGTGTATACATAGCTATATTGTGTCGTCCTAGTACCTCTGCATATGTACAGTACTTATAACATTGGTCGTATACATAAGACTGTTAGAGACTTCCTGTGCTGTATATGAATTGTACCGACATCCTGTGGATACACATGTTTATATACGCAGTGTCTTAGGATATGCAGCGATTTATACATACATAGCTCAGCCATTGACTGATTCGCAGAGGAAATGGTAACTTGCAATTAAAGGGGAGCATATGTCCTTTATTTAGAAAAGCTGCCTTTTGCGTTTTGATTGTGAATCTCAGGTAAACAAGATCGTTGCAGATATTGTGATGGTAGTGGGTACTAAAAGCAATGTTAGTAAGTGTTCCAAAAAGTTAGTTACTTCCAAAATATTTTGATTTTGACCATAAAATGTGAACATTGACACACTGACCGAGGGCGAATTCACCACAATGTTCCCTCAATAATGAACTGACTGTAAATTTGTTCTCTTTGGTACTACAAAAGTTTGACATACATGTATTTTAAAACCAAAGGTGAAATATTTCTTGGATGAAATCTGTAGAAAAACATGTAGTTGTGTTAGATTTAATTGGAAGCGGGATATAAAGTTAAAAACCATTCTAGTCATTTAGTTTAAAGGTAGATGGGAAAGTGCATATAGTAATGGGCAATGGAGACAGGTAAGTATCATCGCTCATAAATCCCTAAACCAGTCAGTTTTGAAGTTTGGATCCCAAGTGCCCCC